>JASDQU010438126.1:93947-108336 GCA_032191745.1 Picea mariana
GGCTGGGATGTTCGTGGACGGTCTGTAAGCAGTTGGTGACAACCTTTCTAAGATAAGTACCAATTGTATGATATATGGATATGTGTTTTTGTTATTTACATGCCCATGTTACGTTTTATCATATATGTGACTATGAATGCTTGTGTGCTTATGGGTAATTTCCTGTAAATGATGCATATCGGTAATTACTGTTATTTGTAATATAAAAGTCATGTTACAGAAAGTAATTTTTTGTTTATGTTAGATGTAAAGCTTCCATGAGCGTGTTGTATGTATATGTTTTAGTTGCATGTAGTCTAAAGAGTAAATTTAGGTGGAATTGCTTAGTTGACTACTGGGTATGCTATTGTATGTTCTGCAATATGGGAACGAAAGATTTTCCCTAAAGTAGCATGTCCCAGCGTGATGGTTGGGAATGTTACCGACTGGCATCAGAGCATGAGTGATTTCTCTGGAGTGGCGTACCCCAGCCTCAAGATGGTCAAGGGGTTCATTACAAAAATTGACACTATGAAGGATTGGAATCACCCTAAAACTCTTAAAATATTGCGTGGGTTATTAGTTTTAATGGGATATTATCACAAATTTGTTCAGAATTATGGAAAAATTTAGCTCCTCTCACTTCTCTCCTTAAAAATAATTCTTTCAGTCGGACTCCAACAACTAATCAATCCTTCCAATCCTTGAAAGAGGCTATGTGCACTACTCCTATATTGGCACTACCTGAATTCACCAAGACTTTTTTTGTGGAATGTGATGCGTAAGGGAAAGGCAGTGGGGAACTCCTCATGCAAGATGGTCAACCATTGGATTCCACTAGAAAACAACTCTCAGAGTGAAATTTAGGTCAATCAACCTCTAAAAAGTAAATTTTGGCTATTCTTCATGCAATGGATCTCTAACTTAAAACTAATCATCATAGCCTCAAGTATTTTCTAGAACAAATCATTTCCTCCCTAGAGCAACAAAAATGGGTGAACAAGTTGTTTGGTTATGATTATGATATCTTCTACAAGAAGGGGAAATAAAATGTGGTTGTTGATTCTCTTTTAAGGAAATATGAAGAATAAGGGTTCCTATTTTTCCTCTCATTCATCGTAACATATTGGCTTCAGGACGTTCTCCAGGAATGGTTGCAAGACCTCAAACTTTCTAGACTAATCCAAAAATTGCAACATAATCCTCAACCTTCTCTAGAGTACTCTTGGCACAATGAATAGATTCACTATAAATCTCTCCTATATTTAAGAAAATAATCTAACCTTAAACCCATGGTCCTCTCTAATTTTCATACTTCACCTGCAACTAGGCATTCAAGGTTTAGAAAATCCTATGAACAAATCAAACGCTCTTTGTTCTAGGACGATATGAAACAATACGTCCACACCTTTGTGGATGGATGTGATACCTATCAATGAAATAAGGGAGAAACAATAAAATATCTAGGAACACTCCATTTTCTCCTGATTCCACCTGCTATTTGGAGGGATATTCCTATGGAATTCATTATTGGCTTACCTAAATTAGGAAATAATTCGGTCATCATAGTGGTAGTAGATCATATTTCCAAATATGCTCATTTATGTTCTCTTCAACACCTGTTCACTGCATCCATAATGGCTCAGATATTTATGGACAATACATTCAAAATCCATGTCATGCCTCATTCTATTATCTCTAACCAAGATCCAACTTTCACCAACAATTTTTGGCAAGAATTGTTCTGGCTCCAAAGAAACTAATTGAATCTCAACACCGCCTATAACCCCCAAAATGATGGACAAATGGAAGTTTTCAACAAGTGTTTGGAAACATTTTTGTGGTGTTTTGCATCTAACAATTAAAATCAATGGGCTTAATGGTTACCCCTATTTGAATGGTGGTACAACACATCTCACCATACTACCACTTGCATGAATCCTTTTGAAGTAGTCTATGGAAAAATTCCACAGTTGGTTCTCTCATACATTCCAGGTGTCTCCAAGGGTCAGTAGGTTGAAAACAATCTTACAGTCTCAGAAAACATTCTCTATAATCTCAAAGAAAATTTAGTCCCAACTCATAATCACATGAAGGAACAAGTAGATCATGGTCATTATGAATGTTAATTTATTGAAGGGGACTAGGTGTTTCTTCATATGTAACCTTATAACAAGATTCTACTCAAAGTTGAACAATGTCTACCTATGGTCTACCAGCGAGCTCTGCCCAGTCATTCTAAGCTCAATCCTATTTTTCATGTCTCATACTTAAAGAAAGTGATTGGAACAAAGTGCGAGACTCAAACTAGTCTCCATGAGTTGGATGAAGAAGGTTCCATTTGGTTGTAGCCCCAAATAGTCTTGGACCAGTATGAGTGTTGTCTCCATCAACAAACCATCCAATAAGTGTTAGCTCAGTGGAAGGATACAACTCCAGAAGATGCCACCTGGGAACCAACAACATTCTGAAACAATTTCCTCATCTCCAACCTTGAGGAAAATTCTATTCTTCAAGAGGGAGGGCATGTTAGGGACCTAAAACTCCTTAACTCCTCTCATAGGTAGAATAATATATTTTCCATGTAATAAAGGTTGACATTAGTTAATAAGTTCTATTTAACAATGTGAACAAGTCTAATGTAATAATACTTAATAGAAGCTTCTTCTTCTAGAAAGATATTCCTATAGAATGTTCTTTAGAAGGTAGAATTAGTATAAATAGGAGTAGAAGGCATGAGAAAGTATCATCTTGAGAAATATTGTAAAAGATATTTTCTTTGATGGAGGTTTCCCCCTCGAAGAGGCAAGTGAACTTGGATTTCTATCAATAAAGATATCATTTTTGGTGTTGTTATTCTATATAGTTTGTTGTTCCACTGGTATTTTCTACATTATTTATGTTTTTTCATATTATAATACATCTAATACCTTACACTCTTCTTGAAGTTGAGCATTGATGTCTTTCAGGTCTTCCAATATCTCTTAGTTTTCTTTACCCATGCTAGGTCTGCAAGGTTTTGACAACTGTGTTACAATCAAGGATTCAACTACTCTAATACCTTATGTTATGTAAACAAGGGACTTATATCCCACTCGATTCACCAACGTAGATACTTTGCAGAATTAAATTATAATCTTTGTTCTTAGTCTTGTATAGAGAACTATCTTCATAATGGATTATTCTTATATATTATATTGGTTTGTGTATGTTTGAATGAGTTCCCAACTAGATCCAATCCATTGCGCATGTTCATTTCACTAATAGGGATCTCTATGGATATATATAATTGGTTCTCTATTGTCGATGCAATATGAGTGTAAATTTCCCTGCTCCATGTTTTTCCACAAGCATGCAAGGATGCAATATGCTAACCAATTTCCCACAATTGCATAGTGTAAACTATACAAGAAATAACCAACTAGCAATGCAATAGAATTCAGGACTATAAGATTTAACTTATCTGTTTTGATCATAAATAGGAAAAATGAATGTCTTTGTTTGTTTTCTTTAAGGATTTGCAATGCCCAAGCCAAGGCCAATAGTGGAAGACAAATGCAATTTGCCAATGTTGAAGATATATACTCAATCCAACAATTGATGTATCTACCCATGATCAAGCATTCTACGAACACTTATTCAATTGAATGGATGCATATGGAGGTTGCTAATCAAAGTGCCAAAACATGCACTCAAAATAGGTTAATAAAACTCATGCCCAACATTCATTCTCTACCGATTGGTATGCTATAGTATGATAACACACTCTGCCTTTGATTATAGAAGTGTCAATCCTTAGGTCCTTGAGGGTGATCTCATTGAATATGTATTGGTTGCTAGGTATACATATTACTAGGCAATGAATATGGCATGTTGCAATTGGCGGGGTAAAGTGGCTCTCCCTTTTCATCTACCTTTTGCTTGTGATATCTTTCTCTAGACAAGATATTGTGGCATTTTGTATAGGTTGGAATAGAGGAATATATTACGTATCCTAACTCAACCCCAAATCAATATCCAACAAATGCCAATGCACAATTATTTAAATGCACATGTAAAGGTAGTAGCTATCCAATTATATAATCAAAATATAAATAAAATATGGACTTATTGCAAGTGCCAAGGAGAATTTGGTAAACTTGGAATGATATGGAATGCAAAACTTGAAGAATTGGTTGTTTTATATTATAAATTTCTCCCCTTGCATTTGAGCCAAAACCATAATATATACGTGTCTATAGGTGAATCCATGAAGATGTGTCCCAATTTTTAATGAAATATGGTGGAGATTTGACATTTTGCATATTTTTTAAATTGTATTCCTCAAAGATCATATGTGTTGTGGATTTTGATGTGTAGTTAAACATAACTTTGTAGAATTGTGTTATCTTTCTAACAATATTTAAAAATAATAATAATGATGTCATTTAATGTGTAAAATTTGAATTTAATTACGGGGTGGAAGGTGCAGAAGGGGTTATCTATAACCCTAGAGGGACAATTGTTTATTATTTTATTTGGAGTCCTGGTTTTATTTACAACAATGTGGTTGAATCTCATGCACCCTTGCAAGGGTTAAAACTAGCTAAAACTCTTAATGCATCAAATCTCATGGTGGTTTTTGGGACTCCAAATTAATAGTTTATTGTTTGATTTATGATGTTCTTCCTCAGGATTTCAGGTTGGGATCAATACTTGAAAGAATAAAACATGTAAAGGTCTCATTCACAAAATTCCATTACTACCAAACATTGCGAAAGAACAACTATGCAATGGATTATCAAGCAAACTTAGTCACTAAATGAAAAATGGGGGTTTTAATTATCAATGATAAGAATTATGAAGAACCAATCCCATGAATATGACATTAAAGGCCCACATATGTTCTCATCAATTCAATACATGGAGGGGCATTTTTTCAAGAAAATTTAGTCTGTAGGTCCTCTCAGTCATCAAACCCTCTCCTTAGCTGAAATTGAAAAAATTGATTAAGCTCAATTGGACGGACATGCGCCAATGAGGGAAACACCTGGACATAAGGAAGCAACAATAGATGGCAAGATATCAACAAATGGTCATTTTTCCATTTGATATAAGTTTCATATATGTATTTTAAAATCCCTAGGCTTTTAGGTTATTTATGTCGAATTTACATTGTTAGAACCTTTAGAACAATGTTATTTTGGATGTTCCCCATAGTTGGTGGTATTAGATACAACCATACAAAAAAATTTATAAGAAAAAATAAGGATGAAAGGAATTTTTGATGTAGTATTTGTTGTGAGTTGAGGTTGCAACCTTTTATTAATATAAACTCCTCAATTTTGGTTTAAAAAAAAAACAAAAAAACAAATTTTCATTTAATTAAATTTTTTTCCTTTCAAATTTCCAGAAAAGTTAACAAGTGACTTTTGTTTCGAACCAACTAATTTAGTGTTCAATGTAAAATAATAAATTAAAAAAAATAATTCTATGAGCATAAAACTAGAAGATATCACTTGTTTTTGGAAAAGTATTATTATTATTGTTGTTGTTGTTGTTGTTGTTGTTATTGAAGTCGACACATTAATATTTGAATCACATTTTCTACACCTTTGTATTCCCAACAACCATTTTTCTCCCATTTACATAAAATGAAGAATTAGAAATACCTTTTTGAGGAGGAAACATCCATGGGGATCCCACATATTTTTTTTTATTATTTTTGGTTGTGTAGATTTTATGCTATTGATTTTTATTTGAGTGCCATTGAAACCTTGGAAAAAAAATCAAGTATAAGTTTTAGAAGAAAATAAATTAAAAGTATAATATGAAATCGAAAGTTTGAAAATGATACGTCATTTGATAGACGATTCTACATGAAGAATCCTTTGGCATCAAATTTTCCACCTCAGATGAAATAGATGAAGGGGTCTCACCCCCCATAATTTGTAGTTGCATAAAATTTTATAGAGAAGAGGTGATATTTTTTGGTTTTTAAACTCTCAATCGAGCAATATATCTTGATTGAGGGTTTAAAGCTCGATCAAGTGATTAAAAGAAATTTCAAAATACCATCAATTGAGGTATTCTTGGGTTAAAAAAATATTCTCAATTAAGGAATGACCTCAATCAAGGTATTGTTGTAACTAAAAAAAAGGAAAATAAAATGAATCTTGACATAAAACAAAATAAAAAAAAAATGTGAGTCAACTCAAACGAAGTTATTTTGTCACTGTGAAAAAGACAAAAAAAATATTGGGTCAATCAAATATTAATCTAAATTAATTATCAATCAATATGGGGAATATGAGAAAGCGCAAAAGGAAATATGATTGCTAACAGGTTGACTAAGATGAAGTGTGAGATAAGAATAGAAAGAGGATGTGAAAAACATGAGCATAATTGAAATAACAACGTGAAGAAGATGTAGGTCAACCCATTACACAACCTTTGGTGTATATAACTGGAGAGTCTTGTGGGAATTAGTTGAGGGAAATATTGGTAATATCAATAATTTTTAACCACATTACCCAAAGGAAAATTATACTCATAGTTTTTATTTATACTTTAGTTTATGATTTATATTATGTTTTCTATGTAACATGTGCACAAAATTGATTGGACTATGCAGGGATAGAATCTAATAAGCCACTATAGGACACTGTCCCCTTTGGATTTCAAGAATAATTGAGAGTTGTAGTGGTTTTGAAATGGGCGGAAACTTTTTAGAAAGTTTGGATGCAAACACAAGAGAATAATCTGGGGACCTAATCCTTAACCGGATAGTTAGATAACATGCTAGTAACACAATTAATTTGTTTTTTGAGAAAAAATCAGCGATTACACAAGCTCAAATTCTACATGGATTCATAAAACACAAAAAGTTAAAACATGTAACTAACTTGTTGGGTTTTATAGATGCTAAAAATTCTCTTCCCTTGGAAAATAAAGAAAACCTAATATCAAAGTTTCTCGCAGGGAAATTACAATCGTTGTTGTTGCACCAATGACTTGAATGGTGACATCGATAACAAAATTTCTACATATGCAAAGGAATACAAAATTAAGGGTTCGTATATGTGAAAATGATGAATTTTATTGTTGGGATCTTATTTGTAGGCAACCCTATCGGGATAGACTTCTAGAAGAAATTATAGAGAATGTGGTAGAATTTTGGGAAACCCATCCTCATGCTACAACGAATCATAAGCATTCTCTATGGAAATGATTATCTATAGGCATGTATGATGAGCATTGTAAGCATGATATGGAGATGATGCAAGCTGAACTATTTGATGAATTTAGAGAAATGCATCTTGGTGTGAATATCACTATTAACATATTTGATAAATTGAAACAATGGTATATTAGGCTAAACACAGTTCATGACACTTGTTACTGTTAGTACCATGTTGAATTCTAGCTCTATTAAGACACATTCATAGATTATTGTAAGAAGCACTAGCAAGTTGACGCTCCTCCCATAATGCATGATTTATTTCAATGATATTGTGTAGAATAAATCCCTAAGATGTGTTTTTTAGTAAAACATGTATAGGTGGAAGAAGATGCCTTGAATGTGGTAATTTGACAGTATTCCATAGGAATTTTCCTATGGATCTTGCACACCTTGTATGTTAGATATCATGATCACATGCAGGAGTAATGAATATGTTACTATGAATATGTCCTCTTATTTTGGTGTGGTATCTAGGAGGACCGAGTTACTTGAGGATGTTATCCCTATTTTATAATTCATGGGCAAGTTTCAAACTTAAATTTATAAATATATCACATGCTCTCATAGGTATAGGTGGAAATCTTCTCAATTCAAACTATCTCACGAGGTGTTTGAGCTATGAAAAATCTTATCAATGGTATACTTTGCCAAGAATTACTCATTTGTTCCATAAAAATACATAAGAATGAATGCTATCATTCTAACGAAGTATTCTTGTTTTCAAGTATTTTATGTGTAGTTCCCACATTATATTTTTTTGTTTTTTTGTGTTTTTGTACACTCAAATCAAAGATCTACTTTATGGGATCCATGTTTAGTAGAAAAAATTTTAAATACCTCTGCAACATATGTGGATTCCTTCATCTAATTATACCTTAAAGACATTCTATGGCCCTCTAATTCTTGTAATCTAATTGGTGATAGAAGTAGGGGATTTTAGTGTGTGTATTGCTAGGATAAGATTGAAGTGGGAATAACGGAGTTTCTTCATTTCTAACATATTTTATGTGGCACATGAGGGTGCACATCCCTAGGAACGAGCCTCTCCATGAGGGCACATCTCTCTAAACATTAATAGATAAGTATAACTAAATAAATGCACTTCAAGTCTTGAGTTACATGTAGGTTTTGTTTATTATTATTTCTTGAGTGTGACTCCATTAAAATAGACTCAAAAGGATCCTTATAATTCTATTTAAGGTTATTATTGGAAAAATGAAGGATAAATAATCTACTCAGTTTTTTTTTATTATAAATTTATGTCTTCCATATCAAGCTTATTATTTGGGTTTTTTCTTCATAATTTTCTTTTCCAAAGGTGAGGCTTTTTTAGCCTTATCAATACTTTCCACAAGATTTGTATTCTATAATGGCTCGCACGATGTTGTGATGGTACTCAATGCAAAACATGTCCCTCATTTCGTCGCTCAGTTTATTCTCTACCACAAACTCTACTCCTCCATGATATTAGTCCTAGTTTATTACATTGTGCATTGATTCATCACCTATTGTGTAATTAAAAAAAATATTATATACTAGCAATATTGAATAATAGGATTGTAAGTTTCATTATAATGATCGTAAACCTTTAACTTAATTGCATTCATACAATGAGCATATCTATATTGACTTCTATAACTATCTAACATGTTTATCCTTTGTTTTTTTAATTTTTTATTATCAATGTTTGTTGATGGAAGACTTGTATGTGAAAGAGTTTATATTCATGCATGCCTTGAAGACATGCATGGATGAGTATTGATGGCAGGGATAACACTCTAGAATCACGTGACATGATTAAGGAGTATCATTTTTACGTCTGTGATGATTATGAGCATGAAACTTTGTTTGTTCAACATTGTTTTGGTTTGAAATATGAATAATTTAGAAAGAATGGGATCAAATTTACAAAACACTATATTTGCTATGATGGGTGTGCATAGCAATTCAAATAGGCAGACTCTTTTTAATGGTTGAATTGACTTCATAAGGAGATAGAAGTTTGACATACTTGGATATTTTATGAAATGGAGCATAGAAAGGCTGAACATTATGGCATGGGTGCTTATGTGAAACAAGCGCTTAAGAGGTACCAAGTGAGTCATAAAGCATTATGACTAAAATAATGTTATGAAGTAGTTAAATAGTGAAAATTGCATTTAGGCCATGAAGGTCACATATAGGTGAAGCCAGTGTGTAGGTAAGAGACTATGGTCTAAAAATTTAAGCTCAAATTGTCAACATACTTTCAAACACATGCTTAGTAGAAAAATTATATTTGATTTTTATGATGGAGGTTCTTTTGAAATGTTGTGCTTCGCGATGTGAATAGATCCATGCCTTGGTCTTGTGAAATTATACTTGGCATGAGATAATTACACTCTGTTTAGAGAAAGACATGGGTGACATATTTTCCATTGATATGAGAAAGTACACATGCTTTTGTGGATTTTGTGTTGGTGTAGATGGATGTGCAATTAATCAATGTGAAAACAATGGATATGTGAAACAACAGAAATATATCCCTCTTAATCCAAAGGGGTTGCATCCAATTCCAACATGGAAAGAGATGCATGTTGAAGAGGCCATGATTTTATTGGATCATGATCAATTTTTTGATATTTCTAGGGAATGTATGTGACTTTTATAGGGATTTTAGTTCTTAGCATATATTTGTATCACATTATTATTTGTGTTTCATGCACATAGGAGTTTATTATTGTGGTTTGTTGTGTTGATGCCACTTGGTTTTCTATTCTTGTGGCTACTTGAGATCTTGTATCCAACTAAATCTATTATTATATTCATTTGATACTTCTTAGGAGCTTGTTGATATTTTCTCTCCAAGCTTGTTGAGTTAGTTTTCTTCATGTAAAATCTATATATGCTTCCTTAATACAAATTTAGTTAGACATTTTATTTGCACATATTGTGTATAACCATGCTCTTGAGTGGATATGATCCACGTAAGGTTTTAAGAGTTATAGTGGTTAACAATTAAAGAAGTTAATGACTAGGGGTTGTAAGGGTTAGAAGTTATAGGAGGTTAAACATTATATGGATTATGGATTAAGGATATTAGGGTCATGTGTTAGATATTAGAGGTTGTAAATATGGTATAGGGTCTATGTGTTATGTGTTATAGGGTTTAGATTTTAGGTGTCATAGGGGTTGGGGTTTATTATTGGAGTAAGGTTAAGGAATATTTGGGTTACAATGTTTAGCATTAGAGTTGATAGAGTTATAATGATTAAGGGTTGTAATGTTTATTTGGATTAGTGGTTATAGAGATTATAGATTAGGGATGACAAGTTATACATGTTATGAATTTTAGGGGTTAGAGGAATGATGTTATAGTGGCTTGGTGTTACAAGTGTTAAATTTTATGGGTTATAGGGGTTAACTAAGACACATTATAAGGGTTTAGTGGTAATTTATGAAATCTTAAGGGTTAAAGTGGTTATATAGTTTATATGTTATGGGTTCTAATGGTTGCAGGTTATGGGTTATAATTATTAAGGTTTAGTGTTAATAGGGATTATGCATTAGCGATAATGGGATTTAGGGGTTAGAGTTATCGGGGTTATATGGCATGTTTTATAGTGGTTATGTGTTAATAATTATATGTATTAGTGATTCCATGTTTTAGGGATAATAGTTCAGGGTTAAATGAATTTAAGGAATTTTAGATTAGAGGGATTAAGAGGTATAAATATTATGTGTTATGGAATTTGATAGATTATAGGGTTTTGGGGTAATGTGTAAATTTGAAGTGGTTGTAAGGGATAATGGTAGGTGTTATTTTTTTTTTTTTGCTAGCATGTCCATGACCTATTGAACTAGCCTGTGGTCATGGCTGAGAAACCACAAACCAGGGGCATCTAAGCTATCAAAATCACCTAGGGATCGTACCTGATCTAGGCCACACCAACCCTTAGCATGGATGGATTTTTAGCTGTCTACTCCTAGTAGCGACAGGTTTCGAACCTAAGTTGCCATGCAGAATGAGGCCCATCAAAACTGATCATGCTAATGGGATTTGACAAGATTAGGTGTTATTAGGGTTTTAGGACTTAGGGATTATAAGTCAAGAGATATAGGGTTTAAGGATTAGGGGCTACGGTTTAAGAGTTGTTGGGGTTTTGGGTTAAGAGTTTCAAGGATTACAAGTTAAAAGGATCATGAACTAAGTGTTAAAGATTGGATGTTATATAGATGATAAGGTTTATGTGTTATATGGGTTAGAGAATAGGATTTATATAGGGTAAGATTTAGTGGTTATTATTTAGGTTAGGTTAGAGGTTATTTATCTTATATCATTTAGGATTTAGAGGTGATAGGGGTATACAAGTACTTTATATTTTTGGTTCTAGGGGTTGGAGATTAGGGGCGATGAGTTATATAGGTTAGGGATCATTGGTGATGAGTTGTATAGATTAAGGATTTTATCAGTTAGGTGACAATGATTATAGTTTTTTTTTTTGTTAATATTTCGGAGTTGTAGGGGTTAAATATAGGGGTTATAAGGGTTATGGGTAAGTTACGAGGGACTAAGGTTTAAAGTAGCTATATGATTAAAATATTATGTATTACAATGGTCATAAGTTATGGGTGATAAGGGTTACATGGTTTAGTATTTATGGGTTAAAAGGTTTAGTAGTTATGAGTTGTAGTGGTTAGAGTGTAGTGATTATATGGGTTGTCCATTAGGGGTTAGGGTTATTGGGATTCATAATTATAAGGTTTATATGGATCATATGTTATGGGTTATAGGGGTTAGGTTTAAGAGATATATGGACTAGGGATTAGGGGTTTTAAGGTATAAGTGTTTGGGTCTAAAGGGATTTGAGGTTATAGGAATTAAGGGTTATAAAGATTAGGTGATTGGGACTATAGATATTAGTGGTTAGGTGTGAAGTTTAAGGGGTATTATGATATAATGTTAAGGGTTATTAGGGAAAGGATTTAGGGGTTAGGTTTTACCGTTGTAAGAGTTATAATCATTAGTTTTTATAATAATGAATTGTTATAAGGTTTAGGATTTATAAGGAGTATGGGTTAAATCAATTAGGGTTTAGAAGGGTTAAGAATTAGGATTCGAGGGTATGGGTATCATGTATTATATGAATTATGTCCTATAGGGTTATAGGGATTAAATATTAGTTGTGAAAATGGATATAGTGGTCAATCGGCATAATGGTCACAAGGATTAAATATTACATTGAGGTTATGGGTTATAGAGGTTTTAAGCTTTTGAAGTTATATGAATTAAGGGTTAGAGATGAAAGGAGATAAACATTATGGGGATTAGGGATTATAATAATATCATTGAATAAGGGTTAAATGATTTAAATTTTAGATATTAATGGTCATAAAGGTTACAAATCATAATGATTTAACAGTATAGTGGATAAGGGTATATGAGTTATGTACTAGAGTTAAAATTCTTATAGAGGTTAGAATTGTTAAGGGATAGGAGTTATATGTTTTTTTTTTCTTACAAGGGTTGCAAAAAATAGGGATAAGGAGTTTGGTATAATAGGAGTTATAGTGTTGAGGGGTTATGAAATTGTAAGAATCATTATTATAGATCAAGGTTTGTATAAGGGTTTAGGGGTTAATAGTTTATGGGTTAATCGAGTTAGTTTTTACAAGGATAAGGTTTATTTGGGGAAGGGGTTTTTTTTTTAGTGTTTATATCAAATATAAGGGTTATAATGGTTCGACAGATCGAGGGTTAGGGTGTAATACCTCTAGGCCAAACCCAATTGTAAATATAAATTCAAATTTACTTAAGTTGGTGAGTTTTTTTATATCATTTTTGTATGCACCTTACATGGCATAGTGTGCACATGTAATGCGCACTAAAATGATGAAGTGTGCACATTCTAGGATACAACGCGCAACAAACTTAAGTGTGTGTGATTTTGAGGCTAGGGAGCCTTTGTGTATATGTTGTGTTTTATACGTTGGTAAGTCAGTTATTATAAGTTAGGAGGCTTATGTGTTGAATTAGGCTGGAGAACCTAGATGCTAAAGGCCAGTGAGCCTATTTTTGTATATGTCTTATCATTAATATAAAATACATCGCTAAGTGTATACCGACCACGATAAAGGAGTATGGGGGACTAAAATCCACTACTTAGGGAAAGGGGGGGCTAAAAGTTAAGGAAAAGGGGCTAAGCTAGGGAGATTAAGCCAAAAAGGAATATTATATTAATATTCCTTAAAGTATAAAGTATGGATAATTATTTTATTTTAAGTTATAAGGATGGGGAAAAGTGGGCCAAAGTAGCTCCCAACATTACAAGTGTCAATTTGGGAACATGCATGCATATGGTTTGGAATTAGTTTATTTATCATTCATTCATTCATTCCATCATCATTCACTCACTCATTGAGCTTTCCTCCGTACCTTTTTGTTATTATCAATATACATGTACCCTTACTCATATCCGTACATGTACCTATATATGTACCTGGTTATCTTGCGAGTTGGACTAAAGAAACGGGTTGTCAGGCCCATGGGATATTCAAGAGGCGAGTTGCCATGCTCGTGAGAAACTTTTCTCTGGGTGAGAGAATTGTTGGGAATTAATTTTCCAAAGGTGCCAAACTGTAGCTACAGGGCTTTGAGACTTACTATTCATCCTGTTGCTAAAGCCCTGTAAGGGAAGTGGGACATTCGAGGGATTGTTGAGTAGATAAGGGGCACACTTCCTGTGGTGGGACATACATGTGGCCAATGAGGGACTATAGGCTGTTAGTTTGAGTTGGAACCTGTGATGGAGTCTTTCTTGTTATCTGAGATACGTCAGCCTAGTTAGGAATCCCTTTACCCAGGTGGAGTTTAGTCCTGGCTCGGGAGTGACCCGTTGTTGAGAGTGATGAGTAGTGTGCTCTAAGGCTGGGAGGTTCATGGAAGGTCTGCATGTAGTTGGTGATATTCTTACCAAGATAAGTGTCAATTGTGTGTTAATTTATATGTTGTATTACTACTTATGTGTTTATTTTTATGGGTTTTTAATGTGTGTAGTTTATACCTATCTTTATATTTATGGGTATTGCCTATCTATGTTGCATGTATATGTTTATTGTTATTTCCATATGAATCTGTGCATTTACAGAATGCATTTGTATGTTTTGAGTTTTATATATAAAGTTCTGCAAGAGTTTCTCTATGTATAT
>JASDQU010438127.1:6556-18019 GCA_032191745.1 Picea mariana
GAAACCTACAGGAACTCTCTATTGAAAAAATTAAATAGGATGACATATAAATTTCCTTTCCCTTTTGAAGATTGACAATTTGGAACAAATTTCATGGGAAATTAACCTACCCCAAACAAAAATGGCTTGTTCGTTCGCTGTGAAATACAAAATATAAAGGGCCATCTAGGAAACAATTGTCGTGGAATCCTATCACGTTATTATTTTAAAAAAGCAGGCGATTTCGCGAAATGTATTTGTAAATGAACAAACCTAGAAGTTTGTAATATCTTCAAGAACTAGAAGCGGGTTTTCCAAAAAATGGGGCAAGAGGTCCAACCCTTTATTATGATTTTCTAGTAACTGTTTGCAATCTTCTCGTCTGAACTTCAATGTTGGATCCAACAATATTAGCATATGGTAGAAGACTTGAGGTGAAAAAGAAACAGAAGAGCGGTCCCACAGTGGAATAATTCTTTTTTTTCTGAAATAAATTTATCGACGCACCAAGAGACTAGGTCCTTACAGTCAAAAACCTTAGGGACACAGCCTGCATAAGCAATCCCAGAGGTCCAAATTACCTGGTTCTCTGCAACAGAGGTTGAGTAATAATAATATGCCTTGGACCACTGGAAGTTCTGGTCCTCGCGCCCGAGGATGTTCACTGTATCTCCACAGAACTGTTGTCGAGATGATGCCATAGGTTTATGAGAATGTTTGTTTTCTTCAGATGATGGTTTAAATGAACAATTAGAGCCGATAATGTAACTCTTTGCTAAATCGTGGTTAAATGCTTATGAATGGGAAAGATCCTCGAGCCTTTCACTGATTAATGATGAAATGTTAGTAGTAAATCTTATTTATTGCATATTTAGAAATGTGAAGGTGGCGGGTATGAGGAAGAGAAATCAAGGATTGGAGGTTTCGTGAATGTGCGAAGGGCATGACGTGCGAACAACATTTCATGATTTTTAAATCAACACTTGGAAGGGATAAAATAACCCCCCCCCCGCAAATATTGGTTTAATGCGCATCAATAGGATATCTCCTTGAGCCTTTTGCCCATCAATGACAATCTATATAGTTCCTGCATGATGACCTGTTATAATTAAATGTCAGTAATTCCATATTTAGAAACAATATATGTATATACATACCATTTTTTTCGTTCTGTTATTATAGACAAGTGCGAAGATCACAAAGATGGTGAAGAGAAAGGAAAGAATGGAAAGATCTGAAAAGAGGTCAGGCACGATTCAAAAAAGGGTTACGGGGATACTTAGGATAGGCGAGTGTTGCACAGTCAAATTTTATGTATCAGAATTTTTGAGTGCAAAATGTGTAAAATGGAAGAGATGATGATGGGGTAGTTCAGTGACTGGTTTGTATATTTGTAGAATTCCAGAAAAGTGGCTAAGTATGGAATAGGGAAATTCCTAATTGCATGCCTAGAAATAAGATCTTATATATAATTGGCAATTGCTAATTGCAAAGGGGCGGGGGCACAGGAAACAGTGAATAGGAACTGAATATTTCTTCACCTTTCCAAACCAACGATCTGCCAAAGAAATTCAAAGAAATGGTGAAGTATGGAAAGAGGACAAACGAGCTTCAAAATGGGGTGACAATAGTTCCACAAAAGATGAAAGGACCCAATGGTTAACTTGTATTTCTTGAAAGTTTTCAGTGCAATATGTATACCACAAAAGAGGGCATGATAGGTGGACCGTAATATGGAAGAGGGTATGATATGATTCATGTTGAAAATTTGTATATCGCGGAAGTGACGGTACTGTTCGCAGGCTATGGAACAACCAAAGTCCAACTTAGAGCCCACCTACCAGTAATTCATGGTCGGAGAAGTTTCTAGGTATGAAATGGGGAAGCAGTCAGTCGATGTCGCAATAAAAGAGCACGAGTGCAAGTGTGAACCTGCAACACCGCCTACGTGCACAACCATACATTTTCGAAAAAATGAATAAGTGATGAAAAAGATCAAGTTCAAGGAAAAGAGAAATGGAACAGAATTGCGAAGTTGGCAGGAAAAAGAAAGACCAAGAATACGATCTGCGAGTTTACTTGGTTCTTTCTTATATGATTCGTCTGTCAATTTGTATAGTGCAGAACTGTGGGTGTTATTTGTAGGACACATAACTATACAGGAAATTCTTTTCCCTTTAATATAGCTTATGTGGGGAAAATGTTGTATGGCTCATTTTAGCTGTTTTCCATCCATAAACAAAGACAATCTTGAGCCCTCCAACCCTGGAGCCCGTTTGTCAATTTGTATATCGCGGAGCTCCGAATGTTATTTGGAGGTCAAGGAAAAGTAGAAGTGAAATGTTGACCCAGTTAGCGTGCAATTCCGTCTGTCAATTTGTATATCGCGGAACTCTGGGTGCTAGTTGTAGGAAGCAGAACAATAGAGGGTCAATTTAAAGAAAGGGGTATTGCTCATTGGAAATACGTGAATCTGGGAAGCCGCGTGGAAAGGAATTTTTGAAAAAAAATGATTAAGTAACTAGGAAGAGAAACTACAGGGAATAAAAGAGTGGGAAAATAGAAAGACAGAAGGCAATTTTCGTAAGCATGAATTGGTTTCAAAGAAGCCCCATTGTTTCAAAACCATCATTTTCTACTAATTGTTAGCAAATGCATTGTTGAAGATTAGATTTTATTGCAACCCATGCATGTAAGTATGTTCTTGATACATTCTTCCATGACTGTAACATATTAAATTAACTACTAAACTTCATTTTCTACTAATTTCTAGCAAATGCTTTATTGAAGATTAGATTTTATTGGAACATGTGGGTGTAACTATGTTCTTGATACATTATTCCATGAATGAAACATATTAACTCAAGTATTAAACTTCTTGCATTATGGGTTGTTAGCATTAAAACTTAATAATTGCATGTCTAGAAAAAAGAATAGTGATTTTGTTGCAAGATTGTACATTGGTATTGCTATGTTCTATCTGCATTCTGAATAGAATTGAACGTTGGTTTGAAACTGTGTAATCCATTTTTTGTTTGCATAAAAGGTTGGTGGATTGACACAATACATTGTCATATAATTTTTATATGTTCCATCTTAGAAAACATAACCTAAGTAAACACAATATCCAAGAAGTACGAGAGCACCGAACCATGCCAATGAGAACAGACATTAAATCCAGAAAAGAAGCAACAACGAAGAGTCGAAGGAAATTATTTTTTAATAGAAAATAAATTTAGGAAAATAAGAAAAACACCGAGTATTATACATCTATCCTTAGAAATTGGACCCAATTCTCTGGGCCAAAACATTGAACGTATCTGCGACAAACACATGCACGGGATCCAAAGTATGCAAGATCCTCGTAGTTTTCTACTCGATGAATCATCTTGTGATGAAATTGATAGTTTTCAGAAGCTTCACGTGAGGAAGAAGACGAAAAACATTGCAGGGAAAATGGAATAGCCCTTAGCTGAAACCACCTCTGCATAGTCGAAAAAAATTCAGGAGCACAAGTTGCACGTGCAATTTCAGAGGCCCAAATTAGTCCATTCTAGGTGGAAGGATATGACTAGTAGAAAAATGACTTGCAACAGTGAGAGTTTTGGACCTGATTCTCGAAGATGTTAATTGTATATCTAGAGAACATGACACTAGTCCTGCAAGTGGATAATATTTTGGCTTGAAATATATCGCTGGGAGCATCAACATATCATTAATTTACAATGAAACTCTTCCCCCCAGAAGAGACTAATTTGGAACAATTGAATTCCTTTTTTCGTGTTGCAAAGTAGCTATTTCGTTTACCATCAGTTTATTTTCTAAAACTCTTGTTGGTGTTGTCAGGACCGCCATCACCGAGCTGGGAAGTTTTATCCATTATGGTTGATTTCAATTTGGGCATAGGAGTGGGAAGAGTATCTGCATTGCCATCATCCATTGTTGTATCATTGCCCATCAGATCATCTTCTTCCAGCTCGAAATTCATGACATCAACCTATGCGCCAGCCAAGAATGCAACTAGGCAGGTTCTCTAAGAAGGTAGGGTTTCCTTGGAATTATTTGTCTTGAAATATATCTCTTGGTGTACCAAGGGACCATCTCCTTTTTTTCTCTTAGGAGGAGGGAGATAAGTAGTAAGAGTATGCCCTGGAATAGTGGAACCTATGGCCATTATTCCCTAATTTGTTTACTGTATCTAGACAAAATTGTCACCACAACTTAACAAGAATTTATGTTTGCTCGAGATGGTGTTTGAAATGAAAATTGGGGAGGGATAATATAACCCTCTGCAAATTATGGTTTAATGCATATTAATGGAATATCTCCTCGATTTTTTTGCTGATGAATGATAATCTCCAGGGTTCGTGAGGAACGATCTCTCACCATCATAACTCACTAATTGCATAATTATAAAAAAGTGCGAATGTGGCAATGACGGCGAAGAGAGATTAAGAATTAGAAATTTCTTAAAAGTGCCAACCCGTCGGTGCACAAAAGATAGATTGCATCATGTTTGAAATGAATACTTGGAAAGGATAACATACTTGTGCACAAATGTTAGTTTAATTTGTATTAATGAAAAATATTCTCCGGACTTCTGGACATTAATGACAATCCTAATGCTTCCTTTAGGATGAACTACTAGCATTAAGGCTTAATTATTGCATATCTAGAAACAAGTATGAAGGCAGCAGTGATTGTGAATTACGGTGAGGCACCGACCAACCCATGAAACTGATTACAAGAAATACCTAAGTATGGGAAGTGGTCGGGCGAGTTACAAAATAAGAAGGGCATAATATATACCCAGGAGATGTGAAGGGCCGATGGTCATATTGCATCTCATTGATAGATATCGGCTGTCAATTTGTATGTTATGGAATTTCAACTACTGTTTGTGCATAGGGGAACAACAAAAGAGTAATGGAGAGAGGGCAATTTGTATATTGTTGAACCTGGGGTTCTGTATAGAAAAGCATGAGACATTTGGAAAAAGGACCAAGTAAACAAAAAGTGAAAACATACAAAATGAAGGGGGATTTGTTTGCAAATTTGTAAATCGCATAATTCCAGGTGCTATTTGTAGGGGGAGGAACAATGGAAATGCAATGTTAAACCCGCCTATGCAGGAACCCGTGTTTCAAAAAGGAAAAGCAGAGAGAAAAGGTAAATTAGAAATTTTCAGAAAAATGAGTAGTACACACTAAATTTGTACAATAAAGTATGAACATGAGATGTTATAGAGCATGTATGGATTCCAAATTCCATACTTAGCCACTTTTTGGATAACGGGTTCTTGGACTAGCGGGATCTAAATTGGGCATCCAATGTTCTATGGCCTACAAATAACATTCGTAATTCTGCGATATACAAATTGGCCAGCGGACCTGCAAGCTAGGTCACTCTAAATTGCACTCATTTTGTTTCATTTCATACAAATAGTACTCAGAGTTCTGTGATATAAAAATTCACAGATGGAATCCAGGGATGGCGGCCTTGATCATGCAATTGTCTATGTATGCTAATCCCTATTAACTATTGGACATTATCTAAAGACATTCTTTTTAATACTAAAATATTAATATTTAATATTGATATTGTACAATTTAATTAGACAAGGAGGTTTGTATAATATGAAACAAGGAAGTGGTCAGTGGGTCGGGCTGGTGATATAAAGTAAGTGAAATCTAAATACGTGAATCCGCCAACTTCCTCACCAATAAATTTTCTGAAAAAAAGGAGCAATAAATAAAATCTATTTTTAGAAAGAACGGATATGAGATTTAATAGAGCATGTATTTTTCTCGCATTCAATACTTAAGCAAATCTTTGGATCGCGGGTACTTGGGTTGGCGAGCTCAAAATTGGGCCTCTATTGTTTCGTTAGCTACAAATAGCACCCAATAGCTATCCAATATACAAATTGATAGGTGGAATTGCCGACTGGATCAATCAACATTGCATTTCTATTCTTCTGTGTCTTTCAAACAACAGTCAAACTTTCGCCATATACAAATTCACAGATGGACTCCAGGGCTGGTGGGCCCAACCTTGGGATTGTCTATGGATGTTGATACCTATGAACTATGTCACACTACCAAAAAACATTATTTTCAAAGCTAAAGTATTAATATTAAATATTGATATTGTACAATTTAATTACATAAAATTATAAAAGGATGTGAAATATCTCATTTCAAAGAAAAACCCGCGTATTCGAAAACTTGCGTTCCAAAAATTTTGTATAATATGAAACGGGAAAGAGGTTGGTTGGGCTGTTGATATAAAAATGGGTGAAAATCTAAACATGTGTATCCGTCAAGTTCCACACCTACAAAATTTTGCAAGAAACGAGTTATACATACCAAGTACGTACTTTTATAAAGTACGGGCATTAGATTTTATCGAGCATGTACGCAGCCCTCATTCCATACTTGGTCACATTTTGGATCGCAAGTTCTCGGCTGGATCATGGGTTCTCTGGCTGGTGGTCTCAAAATTGGGCCTTTGCTGTTCTGTGCCCTACAAATATCACCTAGAGTTCTGCAATATACAAATTGACAAGCAGATTTGCAAACTATTTCAATTTTAAGGGCTTCGTGTTGCTGTAATAACACAATTGGACTTGGGCCAGTTTATATTTGTTTCTTACAATATCAAATGGAGAAGAGGTTGGTCGAGTTGGTCATCTAAACGTAATTGAAACCTGAAGTCGTGAATCCGTCAACTTCTGCAGGTAGAAGTTTTCCGAAAATCAAGTAATACATACTAAGTATGAACTCTTACAAGGTATGGACATGAGGTTTTTATAGAGCTTGTACGGATCCCGCATTTCATACTTGGCCACTTTTTCGATTACAGGTTCTTGTTTTGGTGGGCTCAAAGCTGGGCCTCTATTTCTTCGTATCCTACAAATAACACCCAGAGTCTCGCGATATACAAATTGACAATCGAAGTTGCGGATTGGGTCCTTCAACATCGTAGTTCTATTGTTCTGTGTCTTCTAAACAACATTAAGAGGAAACGACTAATACATAGTAAAGATGCACTTCTTACAAATATGGACATGAGATTTTATAGAGCATGTACAGATCCCTAATTCCATACTTAACCACTATTTGGATGGCAGATTCTCAGGCTGGTGGGTTCAAAATTGGGCCTCTTTTGTTTCGTTCCCTACAAATAGCATCCACATTTCCGCGATATAAAAATTCACAAGAGGAATTGCTAGCTATTTGAATTTTAAGGTCCTCGTTTTGATGTCATAGAACAATTGGAATTGGGCCATTTTATATTTGTTTATTACATTATCAAATGGAGAAGCGGTCGATCAGGATGGTGATATAAAAGTAAGTGAAATCTGAAGTTGTGAATCTGCCAACTTCCGCACCTAGAAGTTTTTTGAAAACCGAGTAATACATACTAAGTATGTACTTTTATAAACTATGGACATGAAATTTTTATAGAGAATTTATGGATACACCATTCCATACTTAGCTACATTTTGGCCAGTGGGTTCTCGGATAGGCGGGCTGAAAATTGGGTCTCTATTGTTTTACGCTCTACAAAAATCACCCACAATTCCACGATATACAAATTAACAAGTGGACCTACGGGATGGCTAGCACAACATTTCACTTCTATTGTTCCATGTCCTCCAAATAACACTTGGAGTTCCACGATATACAAATTGACAAATGGACTCGAGGAGTGGCGGGTTCAAGTTTGACATTGTTTACAGATGGTAATCCCTATCAACTATCTAACATATCTAAAAACATTATTTTAAATACTAAATTATCAATATTAATATTGATATTGCAGAATTTAATTAGACAAGAAAGTTTGTACAATTTGGTCGGGCAAGTGATATAAAAGTTTTTCGACAAATGAGAAATACATAGTAAACATGTACTTTTACAAAGTATGGACATGAGATTTTATAGATCATATGTAGATCCCTCATTCCATACTTAGGCACATTTTTGATCACAGGTTCTCAGTCTGGCAGGCTCAAAATTGAGCCTCTATTGTTCCATTTCCTACAAATAACACCCAGACTTCCACGATATACAAATTGAAAGGCGGACTTGCACGCTGGTTGGCTCAACATTGCACTTCTTTTTTCATGTGTCCTCCAAACAACACTTGGAGTTCCGGGACATATAAATCGACAGGACCCCACGACTGGCGGATTCAAGATTGCAATTGTTTACAGATGGTCATCCTATCGAACTTTATCTAAAAACAGTATTTTCAAATACTAAATTATTAATATTAAATATTGATATTTTACAATTGAAATACAATAAATTATTAAAGCATGTTAAATCGCTTATTTTTCAAAAAATGAAGGAAAGAAAAGAAAGTTTTTTTTAAATTCTATCACTGTAAGCATAAAAAGGACCAATTTAAATTTTAATGGCCTCTTGTTCATATGAGAGAACAATTTCACTCCGTACATTATATATTCGTTCATTTCAAATTATTCCAGGACATTAATTTACTGAGTTCATCGATTAAGCAAAAATGCCAAAACAATGACCAATTTGAATTTTAAGGGCCTCTTGTTGATATGATAGAAAAATTGCACTTATCACAATATATATTCGTTGATTTCAAATTATTCCAGGACAATAATTTTACCAAGTTCATCGATCAACGTAATCTTCTAAAACAAGCCACATACTACATTTGCGTCACAATGCCATAGAAATTTTCAGGTGGATCTGTGGGCCAGCTGGCTAAAAAATTCAATTATATTGTTCCATGTCCTCCAAACAATAGTTGGAGTTCCATGGTATGGAAATTAAGAGACGAAGCACACAACCAAGAACCAACCAAACTTCAAATAGGTCGCAAGCAAGTTCCCAGAAGGTTGCGTAGAGTAGGACCCATCAACCTTTGCACCAAACAATTTTATATACAAAGAAAAGATGTCGTTAGATTCATTTTCTCTTGCATCTGGTATATGTTCCGAATAGAAAATAACCAGGGCCATGGGATATATGGGGTTTTCTTCCATGCTTCCCATTTTTTTGACTCAACAATCTTATGTGTGTGCAATCCCAACTAGCCAAGTTCGACGAACATTCATCTGGATGTTCAAGAAATATTGCAGAGACACATGAGGTATTTTTGTTTCTTTCCAAAGTTTGATATATATATTTTTTCCCTTCTTCAGCCGATATGCAAAATTTCATTGTCCTCATTTATGATGAATTTTCTATGTATCCAAAGCTACTGCAGCATGTAGACACTGCTTGCCTTTTTCTATAGATACGTTTCATACAACAACTCTACCAACTTAGTAAGCACATTTTGTAACAGAGACTTCCTAACCAAACAATGCACGGTTATGTTTCCCACATTTTAGATGACACCATTGATGCAATGTCCATATATATATGGACATTTTTCACTACATCACAGACAATCAATCGTATCATCACTTATAAAAGTGGAGGTAGAAGCAAGAGAGTTTCATTTTTCACATACAGGTTCAAAGTGGGTCGAGTACACATTGGATACAACTAAAACACCTTCAAGCTGGGAATGTGAGCATAGGAATTAATACATTGAACAATATAATACACAAATGCACCCCCCCTCCCCTTAAAAAAATAAAAAAAAATTAAACAAACCGCAGAAATTTATTGAAGGTTATTTCTATAAGCAAAGTGAGGATGATTTTGTGGATGCATACACAAAGAAGTTGTAGAGCTAGCTAGTTTCTTTAGATCCTCTACTATATCTGCTCTCAACTCTGTTACAAATATTGTCTTGGTTGTCTGAAAGATCCTTTCTCTAACATCCCTTTTCTTTGTTATATTTTTGAACAACATAAGTGGAATCTATCCTTTATGCAATTGTTGTTCGATTGGTGAAAAAAAATTTGAATACGTATCGAACAATTGTAGTTGCAACATGGAACATTGCAATATTTCTGTAACTTACCCAAGATACATGAACATGCGAAAGTAAAGGAAAAAACTGAATATGAAAAGCGGTACCATTGCCTTGTCATTGTCCGAATCTCCATCCTTTATATGGAGAATGTGTTGCGAGCCAAGTTTTCTTKCSAATGTGACAACTGCRCCAATTGTTYTGATTGGGTAAATATTAGTGCTTTGTACAAGTTGGYTGATAGTMTAGTCCGAGATGAAATGATATTCTGAACAAACAACGAAATTTTTTTCCACAATGCTTGTTTCATCTAGAGAAATAATTCGATTGAAATCACCACGGTCATATACTATTTTTGGCAATATATTAAAATTTGTAATGGATATCCCATTACTCGACAATATCTTTTCTGCAAGTTTCTGGACAAGTTGTGGAGGAACAATCAGTGTCACTGTCATCATGGCCTCCTTGTCTATCATGTCAGCACACATAATGGATCTACTTTTGTTTTTCTTGTCCAAGTAGGTGTTATAGATGACCATTATGTCCCTGTCAAACACTTGTCCAGTTCGAAAGTTGTTCAAGCCCTCTATTGATAGTACTTTGGATGTTACAACTCTAGACCTAGTGACAATTTTTGAATAGGAAAACTAAAGAAAATGGTAGTGTGCATTAATTTTTTATTTTTTTTCTGTATTCTTCTTTCACTGGGATAAATACACAAGTACACACATAGCTTTGATGAACTATGGAGCCAAAGTTTTCAAACCACACCTCTTAGTCTGCGGAACATGTAACACATTCGACATCTCGCTTGTACTTGTTGATACTTCTTGCGAGCTGCAAACCATGTATTGTAGATGACATCAACATATCCACCATGTCATAGATGAATATATACCTGAGGATATTTTTTTAGTAAACATAGTAAGAGCAGAGCATATGCATCTTTACCTTTTGCCTTTTTGATCTTTTGATGTCTGGGATGACTCACTGCTCATGTCCATGTCACTAGTCCAACCTTTTCTAATGCAAGCATGTGCAGATGAACATGAGGACTAAACACGTATATGCATTGTATATCGTCCATCATAAGGACCAAATAACTGTAAAATTGTATGCATATGATTTTTTTAACTGGACAAATGTTTGACAGTAAACAGGGCTTGAGGGTAGGGCACCATGGCCAATCTGTATATCGCGGACCCCTGGAAACCAGGGGAGAAATCTTCAACCTGCTAGTTCGACACCCACAATCAAGAAATTAGGTAATTATGGAATCAGGTAGAAGCGCGACCACAGATGTGAAACTGTTAGTCCGCCAAAAGGCGCACCAAGGCATTTTCAAAAAGCAGACTAAGCAGATGAATTAGAAAACAAAAGGTATAATAGAAAATGGAAAAAGTAGAAATAGGGAGGGAAGAAAGGCCCATTGCTTCCAAGCCATCGTTTTCAAGTATAATATTATATGCCCCCAACTAGTTTGTATATTTAATTTACCAGCACACTTGGTATACCTTTTATAAGATTGTATCACAGAACCCTCTGTTATTTCACAAAACAATTCATCTCCCT
>JASDQU010438127.1:58022-71073 GCA_032191745.1 Picea mariana
ACATAGGTAAAATCCTCTTTAGAGTTGAAGAGATTCTTCTATCATTGAAGAGAAAGTATCACTGACGTTGACCCATTTTGTGGAAAACATTCCAACATTATTGAGCAAACAAGAGCAAGTCGAAATACAATGAAAGGAGAAAGTGAAGTGTATTTATGAGGGTATGAAAGCAAAGGAACGTAAAGAAACCATGAAAAATCCAAGGAAAAGTGAGAGACTATGAAGACTTGTGAAGACGTAAGAAGTAGAGAAGCTACATTATTTTAATTAAAAGAGGAAGTGAATTTTATTTCAATTCTCAACGATGAATTAAAATTTTTTTTTGGCATTGGTAAAGAAATAAAAGAAATGAATGAAAATCAGATTCAAGTCGAACATTGTAAGAGTGGGTACCAAAGTGAAACTATTTTCTAAGATAGTTAAATATTGAGTAAATATGTCTAGGTTAATAAGATATTGTCATTATGAATGAGAGATTTTGAAGAGGTTATGCAAAATATGTTGGTTTGAGAAGTTGGAGGTTCATGTTTGGTGTTACTCGACACCTCAATTTATTTTATGAAGTCATCTTAAGATGTTTTAACAAGTATGTCATGTCATTTGTTATAAGTTTCGGTAGAAGAAAAGTGAGTAATTATTGTAATGGTATTTAGTTTTTGCCAAGTATTGTCACAAGTTAGAGATTTTGTGTTGGCACTGGCCATTCTGACAATAGAAAACTTTTATTTATAGAAATCATTGAATACCAGAAATAATTATGATGACAAGAAGAAAATAGAGAGAAGAAGAAGAAGAAGATATAAAGAACAAATTATGAAAGAAGAAAAAAAGAAATAGAATACAGATTCTTGATTAAGTATGGAAAGAGGAAGAATGTGGCTTCAGAGAGATTGAATCAATTTGGATCGAAATTGAAGAAGTGAATAAATTTGTCACGGAAGAGGAGTGATAATGGCATGATCGACAAATAATTGCAAGAAGAATAAAAGCAATAAATGAACCAATAAAAAAAATGAAATGGAGCAAATTAGATGTAGAGACAAGCGATTGGTTGTACCCAAAACCCCATAAGTTTGTGTTCCAAAGTTGTAAGCCTTGCCATAGGAAAGTTGTATTCCACAAATGTTTAGTAAGACTTTTCTGAGTCAGGCCTGCATAGATTAGTATGTGATCATGTAGCGTGCATCCCTCTTATGCATAGAGTGGATGATACATCAAGTTGTTGAATGAACCACTAGTATAGGTACGAGGGTGACATGTGTACTTGTACCTAAGCTTGATGGTGAATCGGAGAATTTCAATCTTTAAATAACAAGGGGAATGTGAGATAAATAAATATTAGAGATGGTTAGGACCATGTTATGCTTAAGGGGGAGTGTTAAGATATGTTTAAGGGGGAGTATAATGCATCAAAGATGAGAAGAAATCTTAGTCCAAGAGAAGTTGGTGATAGCAATAGTTTTAGTTAATGTTATTACCAGGTGTAATCAAGGGGGGGTGTTAAGGAAAATAAGCTAATTGTACATCCTTAACTAACTGATCTATGGTTATAGGAGTTGGTAAGTTATACTAACCTATGTAACTCACTTGTAACTATATTTGTAACTATACATTCATATTAATATACAACACATATCAATGTGTTGTGTGTGTGTTGTAGTATTAATTTTGAGTATTTTTTTATAGATTCCAAAATTAAGGACACCTCCAATACCAATAACATCTATGAAGCTTATATCGAATAATCCAATAAAACACCCACCATTGATATTAGTCTATTGGATGATAATATTCCAAAGATTGGTTATACTCCCTCGGCTCCTTCATCCTTCCATAATATGGTGATAGACACCGTCGATGCTTCGTATTATAACTGTTGGAGTAGATTAAGTCTATAGATTATCCCATTATTACTCACATAATATATCCTTAACCATGACATGAGATTGGAAAAAGAGATAATCAATCAACTCCAAGTTCAGTTCTCAAGACAAGGTTATATAGTTGCAATCAAATCTTGGGAAATCGAGAAGTAATTCGAGTAATCTAGATATCCACTACTGGCTCCATTACTTTGTGCATTGATCTATTTGCATGAATCCATAAATATTAACTTTACATGAAAGAGTGATGTTTTTCATGTGAAACATTTTCCATAAGCTAAGGCACACATTAAATATGAGAAAAAACTTGCATAGTTATCTCTATTTTTTATTAACAACCTCATTATCCATTTAAAGGATTTTATATGGATTTTATATGTTCCATTTTGCAGAGGACATCGTCAAGCTATAGGTTGTTTCGACAATATATTGTCCATGACCTACACAGTGGAAAACGTGTACATGCTCTTCTTGAATTTTCTCGACTTCTCCACATTTCTTTCCTTTATTGATCATATCTATCAATAGTTGTACATAAGGTAGAATTACATCCTATAGACAGGAATGAATCCATCCTAATCGCAGTTGGGCTAGACTATTATGTGTAAATATGTTCAATGACCAAGGTAAGATCTGCAATCCTTCAAAGAGCATGATCTTAAAAGAGGGTTTTTCAATCATCTCTACCAATCCTTCACAAATGAAACCATTCCTCATTGTATTTTATCATTTTGGATCTAATTTCGCACTTCTCGGTTCCTGAATTTCCTATTCTAGGTGTCTCTTCAATGGCCTCTTCTATCTATCCACCACAAAAGTATTTCCCCCAATGGTCAATGAGAGTTGGAGTCAATGATTTATTTACATTAAATGTTATGTTGGGATTCTTCACAAATGACACATAGGGCTTGAGCATGATCAAGGGCCTTGTCCTGACTTACACACGTGTAACATCCCCCATCTTGACTAAGGACCATTACTAGTGGAATACACATAAGAATAATTTTTTTCTTCTAAATAAATTCTTGTGGCTTACCATGTACTTAATCATATAGATTTAACCATTATCTAAATGAATCTATAATATCATGAAATAACACACGAATGCATCTAATGACTCAGTACAAAAACATATAAATCATTATTATACACAAAGTTCATACACAACAATTAAAATTCATAATGCAAGACATAAAATAGATAAAAGACTTATCTGTTTAAAATAGTTTTGCAACTGGCTTCTTAGGATGGACATTCCACCCAACCATAGACTTTTTGTTCCAAATGTCAACAAAAAGTCACCTACGAGTTGGGGTTAGCAATCCACAAATGACGGTGATCTCTCAATATCCACTCACATCTCAGAAACTCCCACAACCCACTGACATTATCCTATAACAATCATGATTTTCCACCAACTCTCTTCCTCTCGACCTGGCCAGCCTAACAAATAGACCCCTTCACTGATATCAATTCATCAGACGATCCATTCATTTATTAGGGTCTCTCTGCCATAGGTAACCAGGAATATCACCACTTAGAAAATCAAGGGAACTCACTGGAAGCAAAGATACACATTTAGATGCACTAGAGAAGATAATTAAAGTTTCTATAGGCATAATTTATTTATATGAAAAAATTGTATCAAAGTTTCCACATGACAAATCTTGATCGGCATGACAGATCTTGATCATGAATCAATAACCTATATTCATATTATGTACTATTATGTTGAAGTAAAGGTATTGTTTCCATTTTGTAAATAACCAAAAGGACATTGGAATGGACAACCACTTAGTAAACCACTAAATAAAAAAAATTATCACCCCACAAACCAAGATTAGAAGCTTCATCTAGATACGAAGTAAAAATAGAAATTCTATGCGAATATATCTTAGGATAACTGACATTGTGCAAGACTTTTAGAAAATCAACTACCATTTCTATCGTCATTGAGAAAAGATTCGCAGTGCCTTGATAAGATATACAAGATTGAAATTCATTTAATAATGCTTCTCTAATATCAATTGAGGATTAATGGAAGTGGAGTATGACAACAAGTGTGTCAAATAAGTAATCACCTATTTCTAACTAGAAATTCTATACTCAAAATAAAGCCAACTTATATAGCATTTGATCAATTTATTTCATGTTTGGTGAAAAAATAGAAAATACAATTTCTATGTTTGAATATCATGTTCCATTGAATTTTCCCTTGCCTTCACTTGCAGAACCCAAGATCAAATAAGGAAAAACATGTAATGAAACAAATGTAGCAGAATAACAAGAAAATATGAAATATATTTCCACTATCTATGTTCTTGTATGAAAAATGAGCACATATAGCTCCATCAATCAGAATAAAGAGAAAATGGAGAAAAATGTTAGGAAAACTCTATGGTATTTTTATAACAACATACATATGTAATGGTTCTAGTATCTGATACATATGGTAGTTAGAATAGTTCAATGTAGACAAATGCATTTCTTCTCATCCATCATAATAAACTCTATTTCAACTTGGATATTTCACTTTTATTATCGCCAACGCTAATATGTAACATAGAAACACTATATCTCAAAGTCTCAAAGGATTGTTTTTTGATAAGAGTTTTAGATGATGAATGTACACATATTCAATAAGGCCTACTATATTATTTTTTCCTCTAGTTATCACATGCTTTTTTTCAATTATTCCTTGAAATCATGAGACCATCAAGTGTCTTCGAAGTGTTATGCCTACTCTATGAATACTTTTCTGTACTAGCTCAAAATGTTACAATGGAAATAATGACATAATTCCATGTCAAATACATATTCTAGTTGCAAAAGTATACCAGAGGTTCAATTTTGACAATTAATAAAATATAGAAAAGGAGAATTAAATTCAAAAGAACAAAATCCAACAACAAGTTATTTCTTATAACAGCATCGACCACAAGATAATTCAATGTTTCATTTGATCAATTGAAAAAATTCCTTACAATGATAAAAAACTATGTAAATCTAGTATGTGCAAATATGAGTGTTGGTTGAACACAAAGATTCAGAAATTTTTGACACATCACCCATATATGTGAAAAAAGGATTATAGAGAACAATAGATAAAGGAATTTCCATGCAATTATCCTAGATAGATGATGAATATTTTTTTTTATATATACTAGGGGAATCGGTAACAACGGCAGTATCGTACTCGCGTGACACGGGGTCGAATCCTGCCGGCTGCCTTATAACCCCTAGGGAGAAACGCACCGCCTGCAAGCACGCCCTCCAAGTAAATCGGGGTGAGAATCGACCTTGAGACCTCATTTTACATAGTTCCTTCCATTTACACGGCACTTGCCAATCGGTCTACACCCCTGCGGGCTAGATAGATGAGGAATATTGTACATATAGAAAATATTTCATTTATGAGACTTTTGTGACTACAGCTTTTGTGAGAGAGTTATGAGCTCAAAAATATATATTGGATGCTCAAGATGTGAGTGGTTTTGACTAGAGTTCAAAACTATCTTGAGTTAATAAATGTGGGTTATTAGGAAAGCTAATAGCCTACCTTCCTTACTGCAAGCATCTAAATAAATATTTCAACATGAGTCATGTATCCTTTCCCCAATTCCTAATAAATAGATTACGACTAGCTAGTCCTCATCCAATAACCCTTTTCCTTCATTTGTTAATTCCCAATGTAAGTTTGAGTTAATATATCATAAAGTGTTGGCTTAAACCCTACAAAATTAATGATTGAAAAACATGTCCTCCTTCCTTACTTGCTCCACTATTGGGGATGATTTCATGATAAATATGACCTTTGAGTGTGAATATGAACATGATTAGGAAATTTTGAACATTATGTATGAGTCATAAGGCCCTATACATGGTTGCCAGAGAAATCCTAGACCTTGGCCCATAGATGAAGATTTTAATCATCCATGTCCAACAACGATTCCTAAGATAAAAACAAGTGACCTCTTAAAAGGTGTCTTGGCCTTCGAGGGAGGATAGGTACACCAACAAGAGTTTCTAAGGGATAAGTTTTAGTTTTGGGGCCTTTGACATGGTTGTGAAAGGAAACCTGTTGATTAGGCCTTAAACAAAATTTCTAGGAACTTAACAACGAATGATTCCATAAACCAGCACACATGAGCTCTTGATTTAATCCATATCCTTTGAGTGAGTATATCGATACCATAAAGAGTTTTTAAGCACTATGTATGAGACTCAATTCTCTAGACATGGTTGTGGGAATTGGGCCTTATACCCTAAAGGAAGCTTCTTGGTCTCATGGTCCTTGGAAAACTCCTCAAAACATGACCCATGAATTCTCTAATATATATTTATCCTTTGAGTGGGGATATGGGTGCCATTACAAGGTTTTGAGCACTAGCTATGGGTTGTTGGGAACTGAGCATGGTTAGGGGAGGAAAATTTTGATTTCATCCATGAAAATATTTCTACATGTTGGAACACATATACATTCCTGAACTTTTACATTTTAAATAGATTTCATTCCCAGTTAAAATAATAATAAAGCGCACTTGATTCTCACCTGTGATGAAATTTTCCATCTAATCAAATGATCCTAATCTCTTCGGAGTTATGGAGTTGCCTACTCGTTAAACATTCAAATCACTAAAGACTGCATTCGGATTTTCGAGCTTTAGAGTTTCGTAATTCAGATGTTTCACCATCTAGCACCTTCAAAATCTTGATACGTGAAAAGCGTTTGACAGATCCTAGTCATGATACACGTATACCTTCCTAAGTTTTAACACCTCACTAAGGGTAGTGACCTGTTGAAAATCCAATAAAGTTGATTTGTCAATGCCTGAAGTGTGTAAATGCCAAAAAGATAAACCCTATTAAAATAAGTTAATATCGATTAATAGTTAATTAATAACTTCGCACATTTGGAGTACGGATATTCGCCATCCATTGCATTCTAATATCACTAAGTACAAAACCATGAAATACTTGAAGTTAAAAATGATTATTTAAGGGATTAAACATGATTAAATTTAATTAATCACTTCCCGATTTCGTGTTTTGGGGATCTTGTCTCGAGCTACTATCAAAATCCTGAATTCCAAAAAAAATGAAAACACTTAACAATAAACATGATTAACTAATGGGTTAAACATGATTATCTCATGATTGATTGTTCGTTGAATCGTAACTTGGGTAAATTAAAATTTTATTTATCTAACCTCCTAATCTCGAACCACTAAACATTAATGGAAATTAATAACGTATCTACGAAAATGATTTGAAATAAGATCGCAAATAACTTCCTAAATATTTTCACTGAGGAAACTAAATACATCGTTAGTGAATGTATTCATAAAATCAATATTCTTAATGTGAATAATGATACTGGAGTTTGAATTCTAATTTGCATTCCTTGAAGAACAACGAGTTTTAGCAAGCTAAAAAATTTACAGGTTTCCATGTGACAAGTAGCATAGTTCTGAGCTTACTACCATCATGGCTCCGCAGAAAATAGCTAAAGATGCTAGTGAAAGCTCGAGCCAGAACAAAGATGTCCTCTTAGACACATCGCTAAGAGAAGTAGATACCATGAAAACCTGGATGCATCTATTTGATATCCTACAATACAATCTGATTAACTGTCTAGAAGAGTCAGAATAGGAGGTGACCGAAACTCATGCAACGAAGCTCAAATACACATCTCAATCATTGTTGCATAAAACAACCATGCACTCGAGGATCATGTCGTATAACATCATGATAGGTTGATCCCCAAAAAACATTAAAGTCTTGACTAGGAGCATCCAGAATTCATAGAAAATTGTTGTTGGGTCCTTTCGACTAGAACATATACAGGTGATGTACAAATTATCCTCAGCATTGAAACATAGTTATAATGTCGATTTATTAAATGAGTTCGATGAAGAAGAGTGCACACAAGGTGGAAAGAATTACCCCGACATAATCAAGAACTGGTGGTCACGCCCTGAGAAATTCATAGCAGACACCCATGGCATATATGCCACTGCATCATTAGATGCTCATATGATGTATGTGGCCATGATGCTATGTAGACTTTTTGGGAAAGAAAACTATGATCACTTCCTGTTATCATGGGTACTGATCATGCATGAAGTTGCAGAAGGTTTTTCTTTCAATTGGTCCTATTATCCTTGATTTCTAGGGATAACTAGGAGATCATGTCTCGAGGCCCACAAGTCCTAGACATGGAGTACTGAGAGCAGGATTGACCTAAGCATGGCCTTGGAGGGCCCATATTTCTTCTTCTTCATCAGACTTGTCCTGTCAGCAGCAACAAAATCCATCACCTTCGGCTTGGACTTGTATCGGAGAAGACTCTTTCTCCATGAGGTAATTGGTCTAGGTATCATGGTATGTGTCATATTTGATCATTCTAACCTTCAGATATATGCATCAAATTTCTTTCATTTTTGATGACTACTTGGATCTTACATTAACCCACTTGACCAAGGTTGGGGGGATTGACAGGATACCCTAGCAATCTTGTACTCATAGGTTTCGGTTAGCCACCAGGGGGGATTTTGAAGAGCCATTGTCCACTCCCATCATATCATCATTCTTACATCTTATCTCCCACTCATCTATCCCATTCCCCTAGTCCAGACGTTAGGATGACCTTTTGTGGGGTTACACCTTATCTTGTGGGAAGAAGGGGATAAAGGCCCAGGAGGTAAAAGCAGCTGGTAAGAGATAAAAGTCATAAAAATAAAACCTAGAGATGCCTCACCCAGGGATCCCCAAGAAGGCAATAAAAATCCTCTCAATAAGAAACAAGAGTGACCCAAAGAAAAATGAGAAAACAAGACCTAGCCAGGAGGATGGGGGGTCTCATCACGAGCCAGCCCATTATGTTCATGGGTACCTAGTAGTATGACATTGCCATTATCTGGTTAGCACACCGGGTCAATGACCTTTGGTTGCATGGCCAAGAGAATGGGGGTCTCATCATGAGCCAACCTTATCATCTGTATGAAAGTACTTGTGGGTAACATTGTCATCTCTGGTCACCGCACCAAGGTAGTGTCCTCTAGTTCGACCTTGAAATAAAAAGAAATAAAAAGTAACAAAGAAAAGAAAGAGTAAAGGCAATAAAGGGCTTGGAAATAATTGCATCCATGATAGGTATAGCTCGCCTCCTACAAAGGCACCCACAGATAATGTCACCCTTGTCTTTCACTATGTCTGGACATCCTTGGACCACACCACCTTGTGATACATGGCTTGGATGATATTCTCTGGAAACTTTCCTTTTCTTATGCATGTTGTCCCAATAGGGAATTTTGTCTTTTTCTTCAGCTTTGTATAGTAGGTCATTGTAATGTCTTTGAGCTATTGGATAATATGCTAGGGTTTTATGCATGCATTTGATAAAATTAATGATGAAATATTATTGACATTTCTATGATCCCTAAAACTAATGAGCCCATGGAGAGAGAGGTTTTTGATGTGCAGGACAATGCCCAACGGACATGTACAAAGTGGACCAGTACACATGGGGAGATGATTAGTTCGGACCTCCATGGGGCTGAAGAGCCCATCAGATGGTTGTTGGGACCCCATCAGGGTCAGAGACAGGACAGTGATTGGTCGAGCCTTTGCACGAGAGAAGAAGGAGGACGTTGTCATCCAGGATGCCTTGGCCGAGCCCAACCCAAGGGGGTTGACCCACTACAAGTGGAATGTGTCCTTTCTGATGCCCCAGGACGTCATCTAGGAGCCATGAAATCACCTCCAGTGTATGTCACCTTGACAAAGCATTTTGGCACATGTGGCAGAGTTTGGAGGCCCAGAGAGGGCCAACGTTTCTCATCTACTGTTGTATTTTTCCCTAAAAAGGGCCACCGTCTCCCTAAAAAGGGTTTGACGTCTTGCTTATTGCTCATTTAGGGTTTTATTTGACAGTTTAATGTAAAACAATATGATTTTTGGTTATTATCCTTGTCATCTATTTTAATGACCTAATTTAATTAAAGGTCATGAGATACTATATATTGAGGATGTTTTTCCCTCATTAGAACATAACACAACTCACTCACACTTGTGAGGTCTGATTTTTTCACCCTTCTAGGGTATTGTTTCTTTCTAAGTGAGGCGCACTTGTTATTGGAAGGATTTTTTGGCATCTTTTGGCATTTTTCTCCAAGGAAGGTTTACAACTAGGGTTTTCACATACTTTCTTCATGATATGTAAGTGATTTTCTTGCAAAACTTCTTAATTGAATGGTTGTAGGTTTAATTTCTTACATTTGCTTATTAAATTGTTGATTTGAAGCTGTAGGTAACAAGCACACAATTAGGACATTGTTACATGTCCCTTTAGAGAGAAATTTTTCAGCCATTGAAGAAGAGGGATTTAGCCTAGCCTTTGCTACACTCGCCTTGATTCTTCCCTTAAGTTAGCATTGAATTCTAAAGGTTGAAAGAGGGTGACGTCCTAGGCCTAGGTTATCTACACCTAGGGCCATCATCTTCTAGGGTTTGAAAGCCTTGTCTTCACAACACTTTCTCTCACCTCATCCTTTAGTTAAATTCATCATTTATGCTAGCTGTTTTGCTAAGTTGACCTAAGGAAGGAGGAAAGAGAACGAGGCCTTGCTTAAGCAACATCGGAGTGAGCCTCTTTCCCCTAGGGTTTTGATTCTAGAGCCCTGTCTTTGCAACACATTAGAACCCTTCCCTCTAGTCCTTAAGTCTTCATCCTTTCAAAACCTTGTGCCCTCATCTTGTTTGACTCCATATACCCTAAGGAACTGATCTCTAGCCTCCAACGTTGAAGCCTTAGTGTACAAAACCACACTCAAAACTATAAATTTTGAAACCCTAAGTAACAAACTAACCTAATTAGGGCTGACGTCATAGTTGGTTATCTTATCTTGATGCAACAAGTGTTGAATATAGGCAATTAAATGATGATTTGAAGCATTTATTGAGCAAAGTGTTGATTGGATATATTGTTAGCTTAATCATATTGATAGTTATTGATGAATTGATGCTTCTGCAATAGCTAATTGATAAAACGTTGACTTCATTGGTATCTATTGTTTTACATTGCTTATTAATTGATATCAGACAATCATTGAAGTACTAACCCATTGAGTTATAGCCTACATATATATTGTATCATTGTTGTTTTGTTCCAGGCAGGTGTTTTCATTTGGAAATACACTTCTTTATTGGCTGATTAGCCGGACTTTCTGACTTTGGTGGTAACCTGTGAGGGGGAAACTTTGATCTTGACTTTATACCTTAGCCTCTTCAAAACCCTAGGTTGCCAAGGACATCTCCCCTGGGCTAACCTCCCTAAATAGAAAGAACCTTTCCATTGAAGTGACATTGGGTGGGGAAGGTTCCTATTATGCCAGTTTGGTCTATATCCTTTAGCCTTTGACCTAAACTACAAACTGTGTGATAGCAAGTCCAAGATATTATTGGACATATTGGCCAAGGAAATCGCATAATATCAGTCATCAAAAGCCAAAGGTAAAACTGCCTCTTTCTATATGTTGGCATACATTATGGATGCAATTTGTTATATGACATTGTTTCCTTTGATGAGCTGGAGCTGGACTTCGAACAAAGTTGAGCCCATACATTTCTATCTCTCCAAGTTGTGGTGGGATAAAGAAAACAAATTATTTTACAATATCTGCAACTATGTGGTGGTATCGCTACATATTGCTCTCTACGGTTTTGCATCTCCTAGTATTTCAGACAAGGTCATGACAAGCCTAGGGAAGATAGCATACTAGTACATTGAGGAACATTTCTCCTACAACATGTTTTTTGGGTGTTCATCCCCCTCACATGCTTTACCATATCTCATACCAGATTGACTTGTGTGCCAAGAGATAGCCTATCAAGATGCAACAGGAGGAATCAACAAAGAATTAAAAGCGACGCAGAAAAAGGTATGGTCGATGTTCCTTTTACAAGTTGGTATGTTCTCATTGTTTGATTTCGGCCACTCGAAAGTGGAGGCCACGGCCTTAGAATACATTAATCTAGTTGATATTGAGCTCAAGAATCATGATCCCCATAATATCATGTCAAACCACCTAGATCTATATAATTTAAAGAGATACGAGCATGAGGATTCCCCACAGGATGAAATATTTTGAGTAATAAGTTTGTACGAGGAGATATTGAGAAGAGCCCAAAATATGACTCCAGAGAAATTAGACGAGTTCTACAATTTCCAAAAAAATAGAAGAAGTAGTTTTCTTAAAGTTTTACAGGGAGAAACCCAGACACCTCCATCTATGTGGGAAGTTGTGACTCGGGGTTTAGAAACAAGAAGATCTAGTAGGAAAGACACTCAAGAGAATGTGAATAAAGCTAAAGTTTTAGCTCAGAGGGTGGATACTACATCATCAAATCCACCTGGTGGTCAAACAAAGGCTCAAATTGAAGCTTTGTTAAAAAGGGGACGGGAAACACCATTGTCCACACCAAATAAATCGGCTACTAACACAGCTGGGAAACATCCATCCACCAAGATATGTATCCCTATCAAATCAGTAACACCTTTACAGTCCAGTCAACGAAACCCAAATGCTAAATTCGTATTTATAGAAGATATTACTCTTATTTCGGCTAAAGAAATGCCCCCTTCCAACTTCTTTTTCAGCAAGAAGAGGAGGGCTATAGTCAAAAGAGAAACACATCGAAAGGAGGGTGCAAATTTTAAAAGGCACGGAGTGCTAGATGATGGAAAGGCCTTAGAGGAGGCAGAACTCGCTATGAAAATGGCAAGCTCATTGGGAGATTTAGTCACGATAAATCAATATTCAGTTAGGAATCAAGCGGAACAATTGAAGCAGAGAGATCAGTTGGTAAGGAAGTTGAAAATCCAGATGAAGGCAATGGAAAAATAGGTAATATATGATATGAATAAGGGTTTTGAACAAATCAGAGCCTGTGACAGACAGGAAATTCAAGAACTCAAAACCAGTCTTGATGAAATGCATAAAAATTCACAGGCTAACAGAGAATTGGCCATTCAACAAGGAGATTTGGTCAAACAAATGTAGGCTAAAATAGAATTGGCTGAGAAAATGACAGTGAATATGGTGGTTTTCCAAGTTTAGGCCTTGGAGGTGCACGAAAAGATGGAATCAACCCAACAAAAACTTTTT
>JASDQU010438128.1:2840-23107 GCA_032191745.1 Picea mariana
GTTCGGAGTCTTTGATACCCAACTTGGTGCGCAAGGTATGGAAGCTATTGGTGAAATTTGGAACTGATTGGCCCCTCTCTTACCGCAGTGTGTTCCATCTCATGTATTGGTCCTCATAGTTGCCAACAGGGTAGTACTGTTCCTTTACCGCATCCACAAAAGAATCCCAAGTGGGCTCGGCCCCATATATTCTAGACTCCTTTGTGGAACTCTACTCCCAGTAAGTTTGCCACCAATGTTTGACATGGGGGAGAGACTTAAGGAGTGCGAAGGTGATCTTTCCCTTGTCTGAAAAATTATGAACAGAGAAATAACCTTCTAGCAAATTTAACCATTTATCTAGGGCATCTACATCTATTTGACCTTAAAATACGAGAATATCAAAATTAACCTGTACCTTGAAAGGTGAGGTGCCTCCAAATTGGCTGCTTGATGAAGATGCACCTGATGCTATCAGGATTCATTGAAGGATGTGGGAAAAATTCTCCATCATTTTGTCCCTCTTTCACGTGAGAGCTTTCTCAAGAAATAGACTGATAGGATCATCTACTCCATAATTTTTCTTTTCTTCCACCATTGAGGGTTTCTTGGGTGTACGAGAGAGATTGTCCTCAAGAGAGACAAGCTCAAGACCCAACTTTATATACTCATACCTCATCAGGGACATGCACTGAAAAACAATCAAGAGCAGCCTTCTCTGATACCACTGATCCAGATTATTTTCGGCATGAAATGAGAGTGGAGATATAATAAAGAAATGTACAGAGATATAAGATATATCTAGTAATATAATAGAAATGCATAAGAGATGCAACCATAAACACAGAGATACAGTAATACATGATTTCTATTAATGAAATAAATGTATAGAGACTGTAAAAATACAGAGTGAAAGACTCACTAGAATGGTGGCAGCTTATCTCTGAGAAGAGATGTGACTGCTACTCGCATTCACAAGAAGATGATTAAAATGAGGCTCTAGAGGTATTTTTACAATAAACAGAAATGCAAAAAGTCCTAGACATCCAAAAACCTAACCCTAGGAGATGAAGCGCCAAAAGTCATGTGGGCCCCATTTGGGTAAGTTAGTACATCAACTTCCCTGGGTCGTAACTTTTGCATACGATCTTCGTTTTAGGCGTATGATAGCTCGTTGGAAAGGTATCATTGAGGAGATTCATTTTAGGGGCTCAATTAGGCCTTTGGCTATCATTGAGAACCTCAATCTCAAAAAAAACTTCATTTAGGCCCTCAAAATGGCCTCGGAAGTTAAAACCTGCTAAAAATAGTAAATTGCCAGAAAACTGTTTTGAGCCAGTCGAAAAAGGTGGGTGGCCACCGATATCCACCTAGATCAACCCAAATTAGATTTAGTATTGTGTATCACCTGGAGACTGACGGGTAGACCGAATGAACAAACCAGACCTTGAAGGACATGTTGCGCATGTACGTGATGGACCAACAAAAGCATTGGGAAGAATTCTTTCCACTAGTGGAGTTCTCTTACAACAACAGATACTATAGCACCATTAATATGACACCTTTCGAGTTTCTTTACGGTCGACCATGTCGGACGCCTTTGAGTTGGGATCAGATTGAGGATAGGGTCTTGGTGGGACCAGAAATGATCCAAGAAATGGAAGAGAAAATGAAAACAATAGGACAAAGGATTAAAGAAGTGCAGGATCGATAGAAGAGTTATGCTGATGCACACCGTGTTGACCATAGTTACGAGGTCAGCGATCGAGTCTTCTTGTGCGTTAAATCGTATAAAAGTTTGATCAAGTTTGGGAAGGGAGATAAACTCTCTCCTAGGTCCGTGGGACATTTCAAGATTGTGGAGAGAAAGGGGCCCATGGCCTATCGACTAGCCTTGCCTGATTCTTTGAGGCACAATCACGATGTTTTTCATGTCTCTATTTTGAGACATTGTATTAGTGATCCTACACATGTTATTGACAAGAGTTCCTTCCGGGTCTCGGACGAGGGGGTGCTCATAGCTGAGCCAATACACATCTTGGATCATCGCGTTTGACAACTATGGTGTCGAACGATAGAACAGGTCAAGGTCTAGTGGGACAATTATAGTCTGCACTCGGCGACCTGGGAGGACGCATATGATATGCACCAACAGTTTCCTTTTTAGTTTGATAGAAAGACATATGATATTGTGATACAGTTTATATCAACATATATACTGTGAAACTTGGGCATGAAGTTTAGACCAAGAGGGGGTGTATGTAACATCCCTCTTTGGCATACTGAGCGAACTTATTCTTTGAGGACACTTGCTCACAAGTGATCCAGACTATTATGCTATTAAAACTTTTGATTTTGATTATGAGGCATTATGGGTTGATGACAGGTTGTTTTACTGCAATGACATAGACAACTGCTATTGACTCAGTTTTACTGAGTGTGAAAGATTTTGGACCTCGAGGATGCAAAGGCATCGATGGAAACCCTTGGACTCTGGATCGAGTCAGGAAGTGTACCATTGGGGTTTGATTGTATTACTATGATATTAGTGCATCTTAATAGATGATATGATATGGATATATTCTGACACGATTTGTTGATGATGTAGGCTGAAGATATCTTGTTGACTAGACTCACATGTGGAGTAAATGGGTCATGAAGGACTACCAGAGATGTTGAGGAAGAGGGATGGACAACAGCCCTGCCACCGCCTACTAGCACTCCTACCATGGATCGAACTATAGGTTAACGTTTACCTAGTTCGAGAGGACCCATGATACCGTGAGGGAAGACTACGATAGTCGCTCACAATGATTCTAAGGGGTGCACAATAAGGCAAGGGATTTATTCCTTAGAGGCCCTTAGTCTCCCACAAGTTCACCTGGTGGAGTATTGACTCCAGGGGTTTTTTATTTCTACCAAGTCAGTCAAGAGGCAAGTGGCACAATTGGAGCACATGGTGCATCCTAAAGGGCACATCGCGCAAGGGAACAGATGAGGTGAGTGGTACCCTTGGAGGACCTAGTGTGTCCTGACGGGCACGTCATGAGGTTATTGATAAATGAATGAAACTAGATGGCTTTAGGATGAACAATGTGATAAAAATTAAAAAAAAAAAAAATTTCCCTAATAAAATGTCGCCCATCACGAAAATTAAGGTCTAGGTATAAATCATGCTAATGGTAAAATTTTATCCTTTTTATAAAAAAAAAATGTTGGAATAAAATTCAAAAAAAGGGGAATTAATCGTTTTATTGTTTTTGATAATTTAAAATATATTAATTAAATGAGAAAAGGGAAAAAGGGTTAATTTCCACATCTGCCTTTTTGAGTTCTAATTAAAAAGAGGAAAGAGGGAAAATCTAAAATATTAGGAAACTAGGAAAAGAGGTAAACATAAAAAGGGAAAAAAAGAACATAAGGGAAAATGCGAAAAGTCAAACTTAGTAAAGTATCTACCATTCAGGAGCCTTCTAATTTAAACAAAACTAGCAATTTAATATTAGGGAAAGTCATTAAAACCTGTAAGTGAATTTGGGGACACCTAGGAGTGATTCTAGGAGTAACTCTAGGCGGGTGAGGAAAATAAAGATAATTAATTAATTAAAGAAATTAATTTATGGAGGAATGAAGGGGATGGGTGACACTTCTACGGGGAGGAATTTTTAGGAACTAAATTTTAAAAACTTAATTAAATGATATTTTAGGAAAGTAAGGAACCATGAAACTCTATATAATGAAGGGAGGAGATGGAGGTAGGATCTCTTCTATTTTGCATAACGTTACGCTGCAGAAATATCCACTTGATTGACTTAACTTGTGGGAGTTGGGATATCTAGATCAACGAGGAGTGGTAGCTTGGCCTTGAGAGGCGAGCTGAGAGCTAGTTGAAATCTTTGGATAGTGAGTGTGTGGCCCCTTTCCAGCTTGGGGGGCTAAGGGGGGAGAAGAGTACCCATAGCATTGGATGGGAGGTACCGGTGAAGTCTCTTCGATCGGCAGGCGGGAGTTGCAAGGAGCACATGAGATGTCCACTCAGAACAGGAAATGGTACGCTCTCTTCGATTTGTATGGTAAATTGTTTTAGAACTTAAGCTTGAATCTTCATTTTTTTACTTAGGTAAGTGATCTGTTTGTCTAGGGGGTTTTCTGAAATTTTCTTAGCCTAGTTCGATGATAGATTGACTCCCATGGATTCTTTTCCCCGCATGTCTTGACCACCTTTCTGTGTTGATTGTGACCTGCATGGTTGTTTAGCCTTCATCCCTAGCTCACCATTCATTTCCTGAGCAGTCAGCCACGAGCCGGATCTACGGTCATCGCCTTAGCATTAAAATACCTATGGATCTCAATGCCTTGCTTTTCTATGTGAGGATGATGAAGTGAAGGACGAACCTATCAGCGGTCTACCTCTGTTTTTGTCCTTGGCAGTTTGCTGTCTTGCGCCCTCTAGCAAAAGTACCTCTGCATTTGGAATTCTTGTGTCGTGTTGGTTTTCCCGACGATCATTTCAATAACTTATTCTAATGAATCCTTGCATTCTCTTACTCTTGGCTTTGTTGGATTGGTATCTTGGTGATGAAAAAGATTTAAATTCAGTCTGAATTTTTATTGTTGTCCTGATAATGTAACAAATCTAATTTCAGTCGACAAATTTTATTGATATCCTCGTAATGTAAAATGATTAAATTAAGTCTGTATTTTATAATTTTCCTCCTAGAAATGGTTTAAGTATGCGTTCTTGGCTTCTCTTGGCGATTTGTTGTGTGTTTGCTTTCGGTATGCCTTTTACTCTGTCGAACTTTACCTTACGTTTACATCCTTGGCCTACAGTATACTCTACCCTTAGCAACTGGATTCTTATTTGTTGATACTCTACTGTCAATACTGTTATCTACTTGATTGCATTGCAAATCATTTATTTACTTGACTGCGTTTTTCATAGACACCCTGACATCGATTTTACAGATTGCACAAAAAGCGATTTTATGATCTCTAATATTATAATTTTTATAATTTTTATATCTGCAATACAACAATTAGTACTTCTGTAATATTTCTGAAGTAACGAATTATAATTATCATGTGTCAACAATTTATAATTTTGGTATAGATTTTTTTGTAGAGTTTCCTTTTATTTTCAATGCATGATTTACACAGCCATTCATGTAGAGCGATTTCCTGTAGTTATTTAATGGTAATGCTGATTGTTTTCTTTGACCTCACCGCTATGCCTATGAATGGAGACCAGGTGTCATTAATCTTGATACGTGATTTTGATTTTAAGAAAGAAGTGTTCGTTGAGAAATCATGAACCTTTAATAACCGCGAGGGTCTTCTACCAATTAGCCCTAGCCTTGGCAAGTGAGATTAAATCTCAACCAACTCTTCTTAATTTGTGTTGCAGTGGGTGGTAGGATTTCATTTAGAGTGGTTTGTTGAAGATCGCCCAGGTTTTCTTCCTTAGATGCGATTGGTTGGTACACCTTTTCACATTCGAGATTCCGTTGGTTTTCCCCTCTCCCTTCCGACAGCGATTTAAGACATCGTGCCTTTTAAATATTTTGGGCAGTCACTTCATGGACGACAGTTGTTTCACTCATCACGATCTTTGGAATCAATGTTTTATATGGAGTCTTTATATAGTGGTGCGGCGTTGGTCTAGAACGCTTTTATTGTTAGCATTATTCCTTTTCGTGATAACCTTACCATTCCATGATTTTAGTCTTAGCCTTCATGATTCAAAAAATTTACCACTTAGCTATGATTTTAAAAGAAGCCAGTGAATGCCATGAATGTAGACCGTAAGTGTGGACACATGGTGACCTGGTGGTAGATGTGTTATGACTGGGTATTGGCAGCTTTCCCTATTGGTGTTATCAATGCTTTCTAACAGCCTTATGGCAGCGTTATTGCCCATTATTGTTGAGCTAATGTTAGAAATGTTTGAGTTGGGTCATCTTAATTGCTTGGGGACAATGTTTATCTACAATGCTTGGGAAACGATTTCCCCAGCACCTTGATTTTGGCATGTAATTTTACCTACAGTAAATCCTGGCAGTAAGATTGATGGTCTAAGCATTCAATAATTAAATGTATTTTATCCATCCTTAGGGAAGCATTGAATATGGAAGCATGTCCCTTATCTTATGCCCAGCCTGCTCGCTGCAAATTGAATACACAAAGATTCTTCTACTACTGTAATTATTTCTAAATTGAAGGAACCTGTGTTTTTCTAATAGGGCTACTGAATGGCATTCTTTAGACAACTTGTGATATATTTATACCTTTAGTATTGTGGGACAATGAGTGTAATTAAATGGTGTTGATTGTGTCATAATTACAGTAATGTATACACATAGTGGATAGTGTCATAAATTAATGTTGTTAAGAGTGCTGATTAATAGAGTTAAATGTTAAACTGGGAATGATGGTTATATATTGTACCATGGTTATTTTAGGTGGTAATTGTGTATTAATTTAGACTTATCAAGTTAGACAGTGAAAGTGTTTATTATATAAGCAACTTAGCTCCTGGAATGTGAAGTATTTTACTTATCTAAGCGCATTTAGATCACCCTTGACATCTTGGGATAATTGTAACTTTTGTGCATTTTGGTCACCTAAGTGGGTCACCTTCATCATAATGATAACCTTATGATAGTTCACTCCTCAACACTTAAGAATCTCACTTAACCGATAAGGGTTTTTGTTGTTGACAAAGATGTGTAATAGCACGCGTTTTTGTTATTGAATAACATCACCTTGCGTCTTGACGACCTGTTGTTGAGGGTGTGGGCGTAGGCGTAGACTCCTGGTCAGTTATTCCAGCCCCTAGCTCGTCGATTTTTTCTAGAGTCCTCGGTCCAGATAGGGATGTTGCACTTTGGCTAGTAGGCTTGGTCTGCTTATGTCAGGTGGGATGTAGACACCTCCTTGTTCCTCAGAACAATCGCCATCCTTGAGACCTTAGATGGTCAAAATCAATGGGAACCTGGGCTTGAGCATTGCTTATGTGTCTTGGAGGTCCTAACCATTGTAGGGTAGCGCATGCGGGTAGTCATTCTTGTTCGTCATTTTTTGAATGCCGTGCATTGCTTCTAGGTGCTTGATGTGCCTTTATGTTATGTCGTTATGTTTTTGTTGCATGAGTTGCATGCGTTGTGTTCATCATCATGTTGCAATGTTGAGTATAATGTCTTTAATACCTTCCTACACACACAAAAAAAAAAATTAAGTGTGAGTTTACCGGTTCTGCATCCTAGGAGTCGTACCGGATGGGGACATTACACACCAGTTGTGCGCATGGACATAGTCAGAATAGTTTTAATAATTGTCGTGCAGTATAAGTGGTAAGTTTATCAAATGGATGTAAAGTCAACATTTTTTAATGGAAATCTAGAAAAAGAAGTATATGTGGAACAACCATGAGATTGTGAGGTTCCAGGAAAAGAAGACAAAGTGTACATATTGAAGAAAGCATTGTGTGGATTAAATAAAGCTCCGAGATTTTTGTACAGTTGCATAGAATCCTATCTCACACAGAATAGATTTCAGAGAAGTGAAAATGATCCAACATGGTACCTAAAAGAATATCATCAAGTTAATATGTTAGTTGTTTTCTTATACGTGGATGATATGATTTTTACAGGTGACTTTGGCATATAAGAATTAAAGTGAGTCATGAAGGATGAATTGGAAATGAATAATTTAGGGCTTCTGAGATATTTTTTGGGAATAGAAGTGCACGAGTCCAAAACTGACATATTTATCTCACAGTCTAAGTATGGGCATAAAATATTGAAAAGATTCAATATGATGAATTCAAAACCAACACCAACACCTGTCATAACATGATTGAAGTTAATAAAGGAAGATAGAGGGTCCAAGGTGGATACCACACTTTTTAAAAGACTGGTAGGTAGTCTTATGTATCTCACAGCAACAAGACCTGATATTATGTATGGAGTGAGCCTAATTTCAAGGTTCATGGGAACTCCAAAAGAATCACATTGGAAGGAAGGAAGGAGAATCCTGAGATATTGAATGGAATGAAATATTTTGGCATCAATTACTCCACTTCATAATATTTCAAACTTATTGGATACACTAACAGTGATTGTGGGGGAAACATAGATGACATGAAAAGTACCTCTGGGTACAGATTTAATTTTGGAATAGGAATGGTAACATGGGCATCAAGGAATCAACCCATTGTGACTCTTTTTTTAGTAGAAGCAGAGTACATCACTACTACAAGCGCATCTTGTCAAGCATTATGAATGAGAAGAATGCTAAAAGATTTGTTACAAGAACAAAATGAAGCAACAACATTTTTATGTGACAACAAATCATCCATCATGTTATCAAAGAATCATGTGTTTCACAAGAAAACCAAACATATTGGTACAAGGTATCATTTCATGAGAGAATTGATGAATAACAAAGAGATTTGCTTAGAGTTTTGCATGTCAAAAGAATAAGTCACATAAATTTTCACAAAGGCTTTATCAAAAGAATCATTTCATCATCTGCGTAGTAGTTTGGGAGTTCGTGCAATAACATATGAGTGATAGTAAAATTATAAACTCAACTTTTGATGTAATTTTTCTTTTGTAATCCCACCTACTTATAATTAAGGGAGAGTGTTGGAAATTGTAATTACAAGTCAGTGAGATCTTCACGTCTCTGTTAATTTGGTTTTCAGTCAATCTGGCAGTAGCTGAATTGTCAGTCAGCCAGTCAGACAGTCTGTATGTGCAAAGTCGTACGTTTACTCGAAGTCATTTGGCCAACGATGAAGTTATAAATGGAGATGATTTCTATCTTCTAGAGTTCTCATAAGTAGTTGAAGAGTCAATCATATTAATGATAGTGTTTAATGTTGAGTCGGTCTTATCTTCAGTAGGAATTCTTAGTCAGAGTCCATATAAGTCTGAGTCGTTTAGTCAGTCGATGGATGTTCAAGAGAAGTAGTTGATGAAGAGAAGAAAAGAGAGGTAGATAGAACAACCGAGAACCAGGAGTATTGCACCTGGATCAACCCAACTTAGATTTAGTATTGCATATCACCTGGAGACTGAAGGGTATAGCGAACGAACAAACCAAACCTTAGAGGACATGTTGCGCATGTACGTGATGGACCAACAAAAGCATTGGGAAGAATTCTTGCCACTAGTGGAGTTCGCTTACAACAACAATTACTATAGCATCATTAAGATGGCGCCTTTCAAGTTTCTTTACAAGCGACCATGTCATATGCCTTTGAGTTGGGATCGGATTGAGGATAGGGTCCTGGTGGGACCAGAAGTGATCCAAGAAATGGAAGAGCAAATGAAAACAATAAGACAAAGGATTAAAGAAGCGCAGGATCGATAGAAGAGTTATGTCGATGCGCACCGTGTTGACCATAGTTACGAGGTCAGTGATCGACTCTTCTTGCAGGTTAAATCACATAAAATTTTGATCAAGTATGGGAAGGGAGCTAAACTCTCTCCTAGGTCCATGGGACATTTCGAGATTGTGGAGAGAAAGGGGCCCGTGGCCTATTGACTAGCCTTTCTTGATTCTTTGAGGCGCAATCACGATGTTTTTCATGTATCTGTTTTGATACATTATATTAGTGACCCTACACATGTTATTGACATGAGTTCCTTCCGGGTGTCGGATGAGGGGGCACTCACAGCTGAGCCAATCCGCATCTTGGATCATCGTGTTTGACAACTACGGTGTCGAACGATAGAACAAGTCAAGGTCCAGTGGGACAATTATAGTCCGCACTCGGCGACCTGGGAGGATGCATATGATATGCACCAGCAGTTTCCATTTTTGTTTGATAAATAGACATATGATATTGTGATACAATTTATATCGACATATATACTGTGAAACTTGGGGACGAATTCTAGAACAAGAGGAGGTGTATGTAACATCCCTCTCTGGCATACTGAGCGAACTTATTCTTTGAGGAGACTTGTTCACAAGTGATCCAGATTATTATGCTATTAAAACTTTTGATTTTGATTATGAGGCATCATGGGTTGATGACAGGTTGTTTTATTGCATTGACATAGACAACTGCTATTGACTCAGTTTTACTGAGTGTGAAGGATTTTAGACCTCAAGGATGCAAAGGCATCGATGGAAACCCTTGGACTCTGGATCGAGTCAAGGAGTGTACCATTGGGGTTTGATTGTATTACTATGATATTAGTGCATCTTAATATATGATATGATATGGATATATTTTGACACGATTTGTTGATGATGCAAGATGACGATAGCTTGTCGACCAGACTCACATGTGGAGTAAAGGCATCACGCACAACTACCAGATATTTTGAGGTAGAGGGGTGGACAACAACCCTGCCACCGCCTACTAGCACTCCCGTCGTGGCTCGAACTGTAGGTTAAAATTTACCTAGTTCGGGAGGACCCATGATACCATGAGGGAAGACTACGATAGTCGCTCACGATGATTCTAAGGGGCATGCAATAAGGCAAGGGCCTTATTCCTTAGAGGCCCTTAGTCTCCCACAAGTTCACCTGGTGGAATATTGACTCCAGGGTTTTTTTATTTCTACCAAGTCAGTCAAGAGGCGAGTGGCACAATTGGAGCATGTGGTGCACCCTGAAGGGCACGTCGCACAAGGGAACAGATGAGGTGAGTGGTACCCTTGGAGGACCTAGTGCGTCCTGACGGGCACGTCATGAGGTTATTGATAAATGAATGAACTTAGATGGCCTTAGGATGAACAATGTGATAAAAATAAAAATAAAAACATTCTCCCTAATAAAATGTCACCCATCACGAAAATTAAGGTCTAGGTCTAAATCATTCTAACGGTATAATTTTATCCTTTTAAAAAAAAAAATGTTGGAATAAAGTTTTTAAAAAGGGGAATTAATTGTTTTATTGTTTTTGATAATTTAAAACATATTAATTAAATGAGAAAAGGGAAAAAGGGTTAATTTCCACATCTTCCTTTTTGAGTTCTAATTAAAAAGAGGAAAGAGGAAAAATCTAAAATATTAGGAAACTAGGAAAAGAGGTAAACATAAAAAGGGAAAAAGGGAACATAAGGGAAAAAGCAGAAAATCAAACTTAGTAAAGTATCTACCATTCAGGAGCCTTGTAATTTAAACAAAACTAGCAATTTAATATTAGAGAAAGTCATTAAAACCTATAAGAGAATTTGGGGACACCTAGGAGTGATTCTAGGAGTAACTCTAGGTGGGTGAGGGAAATAAATATAATTAATTAATTAAAGAAATTAATTTATGGAGGAATGAAGGGGATGGGTGACACTTGTACGGGAAGGAATTTTTAGGAACTAAATTTTAAAAACTTAATTAAATGAGATTTTAGGAAAGTAAGGAACCATGAAACTCTATATAATAAAGGGAGGAGATGGAGGTAGGATATCTTCTGTTTTGAGTAACGTTACACTGCAGAAATATCCACTTGATTGACTTAACTTTCGGGAGTTGGGATACCCAGATCAGTGAGGAGTGGTAGCTTGACCTTGTGAGGCGAGCTGGGATCTAGTCAGAATCTCTGGATAGTGAGTGTGTGGCCCCTTTCTAGCTTGGGGGGCTAAGGGGGGAGAAGAGTACCCCTAGCATTGGATGGGAGGTACTGGTAAAGTCTCATCGGTCGGCAGGTGGGAGTTGCAAGAAGCACATGAGACATCCACTCAGAAAAGGCAATGGTACGCTTTCTTCGATTTGTATGGTAAATTGTTTTAGAACTTATGCTTGAATCTTCATTTTTTTACTTGGGTAAGTGATCTGTTTGTCTAGGGGGTTTTCTGAAATTTTCTTAGCCTAGTTCAATGATAGATTGACTCCCATGGCTTCTTTTCCCCGCACATATTAACCACCTTACTGTGTTGATTATGACCTTAATGGTTGTTTATACTTCATCCCTAGCTCACCAATCATTTCCTGAGCAGTCGGCCAGGAGCCTGATCTACAGTCGTTGCCTTAGCGTTAAAAGACCTATGTATCTCAGTGCCCTGCTTTTCTATGTGAGGATGATGAAGTGAAGGACAAACCTATCAGCGGTCTATCTCTATTGTTGTCCTTGGAAATTTGTTGTCTTGCACCCTCTAGCAAAACTACCTCTGCGTTGGAATTCTTGTGTCGTGTTGGTTTTCCCGACGATCATTTCAATAACTTATTCCAATGAATCCTTGCATTCTCTTACTATTGGTTGTGTTGGATTGGTATCTTGATGATGAAAAAGATTTAAATTCAGTCTGAATTTTTATTGGTGTCTTGATAATGTAACAGATCTAATTTCAGTCGACAAATTTTATTGATATTCTCATAATGTAAGATAATTAAATTAAGTCTGTATTTTATAATTTGCCTCCTAGAAATGGTTTAAGTATGCGTTCTTGGCTTCTCTTGGCGATTTTTTGTGTGTTTTTCTTTCGATATGCCTTTTACTCTGTCGAAATTTACCTTACATTTACATCCTTGGCCTGCAGTATACTCTGCCCTTTGAAACTGGATTCTTATTTGTTGATACTCTGTAGTCAATACTGTTATCTACTTGATTGTGTTGCAAATCATTTATTTACCTGACTGTGTTTTTCATAGACACCCTGACATCGATTTTATAGATTGCACAAAAGCAATTTTACAATCTCTAATATTAAACTTTTTATAATTTTTATATCTGCAATACAACAATTAGTACTTCTGTAATATTTCTGAAGTAGCGAATTATAATTCTCAGGTGTCGACAATTTATAATTCTGGTATAGTTTTTTTGTAGAGTTTCCTTTTATTTTCAATGCATGATTTACAGGGCCATTCCTGTAGCGTGATTTCCTGTAGTGATTTGATGGTAATGTTGATTGTTGTCTTTGACCTCGCCCCTATGCCTGTGAATGGAGACCAAGTGTCTTTAATCTTGATATGTGATTTGGATTTTAAGAAAGAAGTGTTCGTTGAGAAATCATGAACCTTTAATAACTGCGAGGGTCTTCTACCAATTAGCCCTAGCCTTGGCAAGTGAAGTTAAAGCTCAACGAACTCTTCTTAATCTGTGTTGTAGTGGGTGGTAGGATTGCATTTAGAGTGGTTTTTTGAATATTGCCCAGGTTCGCTTCCTTAGATGGGATTGGTTGGTACAGCTTTTCACATTTGAGATTCTGTTGGTTTTCCCCTCTCCCTTCCGACAGTGATTTAAGACAGCGTGCCTTTTAAATATTTTGGACAGTCACTTCATGGACGACAGTTATTTCACACACCAAGATCTTTGGACTCAATGTTTTATATGGAGTCTTTATATAGTGGTGTGGCATTGGTCTAGAACGCTTTTACTGCTAGCATTATTCCTTTTCGTGATAACCTTACCATTCCATGATTTTAGTCTTAGCCTACATTATTCACAAACTTTACCTCTCAGCTATGCTTTTAAAAGCAGCCAGTGAATGCCATGAATGTAGACCGCAAGTGTGGACGTGTGGTGACTTGGTGGTAGATGCGTTATGACTGGGTATTGGCAGTTTTCCCTATCGGTGTTATCAATGCTTTCTAACAGCCTTATGGCAGCATTATTGCCCATTATTTCTGAGCTAATGTTGGAATCGTTTGATTTGGGTCATATTAAATGCTTGGGGACAATGTTTATCTACAGCGCTTGGGCAGTGATTTCCCCACCACCTTGATTTTGGCATGTAATTTAACCTATACAGTAAATCCTGGCAGTAAGATTGATGGTATTAGCATTCAATAATTAAATGTATTTTATCTATCCTTAGGGAAGCATTGAATATGGTAGCATGTCCTTTATCTTATGCCCAGCCTGCTCGCTGCAAATTGAATACACAAAGATTCTTCTGCTACTGTAATTATTTCTAAATTGAAGGAACCTGTGTTTTCCTAATAGGGCTACCGAATGGCATTCTTTAGACAACTTTTGATATATTAATACCTTTAGTATTGTGGGACAACGAGTGTAATTAAATGGTGTTGATGGTATCATAATTACAGTAATGTATACACATAGTGGATAACGTCATAAATTAATGTTGTTAAGAGTGCTGATTAATAGAGTTAAACGTTAAACTGGGAATGATGGTTATATATTTTTCCATGGTTATTTTAGGTGGTAATTGTGGATTAATTTAGACTTATCAAGTTAGATAGTGAAATAATTTATTATATAAGCAGCTTAGCTCCTGGAATGTGAAGTAGTTTACTTATCTAAGCCCATTTAGATCACCCTTGACATCTTGGGATAATGGTAACTTTTGTGCATTTTGGTCACCTGAGTGGGTCACCTTCATCATAATGATAACCTTATGATAGTTCACTCCTCAACACTTAAGCATCTCACTTAACCGATAAGAGTTTTTGTTGTTGACAAAGATGTGTAATAGCACGCATTTTTGTTATTGAATAACGTCATCTTGCATCTTGGCAACTTGTTGTTGAGGGTGTGGGCATAGGCGTAGACTCCTAGTCAGTTATTTCATCCCCTAGCACGTCGGTTTTATCTAGAGTCCTCGGTCCAGATAGGGATGTTTCACTTTGGCTAGTAGGCTTGGTCTGCTTGTGTCAGGTGGGATGTAGACACCTCCTTGTTCCTTAGAACAATCACCAGCTTTGAGACCTTAGATGGTCAAAATCAATGGGAACCTGGGCTTGAGCATTGCTTATGTGTCCTGGAGGTCCTAACCATTGCAGGGTAGCGCGTGCGGGTAGTCATTATTGTTCGTCATCGATTGAATGTCAAGCATTGCTTCTAGGTGCTTGATGTGCTTTTATGTTAGGTCGTTATGTTGTTGTTGCATGAGTTGCATGTGTTGTGTTCATCATCGTGTTGCGATGTTGAGGATAATGTCTTTAATACCTTCCTACACACAAAAAAAATAAATTAAGGGTGATTTTACCGGTTGTACATTGTAGGAGTCATACCGGATGAGGACATTACACACCAGTTGTGTGCATGGACATAGTCAGAACAATTTTAACAATTGTCATGCAGTATAAGTTATAAGTTTATCAAATGGATGTAAATTCAACATTTTTGAATGGAAATCTAGAAGAAGAAGTATATGTGGAACAACCATGAGATTATGAGGTTCCAGGAAAAGAAGACAAAGTGTACATATTGAAGAAAGCATTGTATGGATTAAATAAATCTCCGAGAGTTTTGGACAGTTCCATAGATTCCTATCTCACACAGAATGGATTTCAGAGAAGTGAAAATGATCCAACATTGTACCTAAAAGAATATCATCAAGTTAATATGTTAATTGTTTTCTTATACGTGGATGATTTGATTTTTACAGGTGACTTCGGCATATAAGAATTAAAGTGAGTCATGAAGGATGAATTTGAAATGAATAATTTAGGGCTTATGAGATATTTTTTAGGAATAGAAGTGCACGACTCCAAAACTGACATATTTATCTCACAGTCTAAGTATGCGCATAAAATATTGAAAAGATTCAATATGATGAATTCAAAACCAACACCAACACCTGTCATAACATGATTGAAGTTAAGAAAGAAAGAAAAAGGGTCCAAGGTGGATGCCACACTTTTTAAAAGACTGGTAGGCAGTCTTATGTATCTCACAGCAACAAGACCTGATATTATGTATGGAGTGAGCCTAATTTCAAGGTTCATGGGAACTCTAAGAGAATCACATTAGAAGGAAGGAAGGAGAATCCTGAGATATGTGAATGGAATGAAATATTTTGGCATCAAGTACTCCACTTCATAATATTTCAAACTTATTGGATACACTGACAGTGATTGTGGGGGAAACATAGATGACATGAAAAGTACCTCTGGGTACACAGTTAATTTTGGAACAGTAATGGTAACATCGGCATCAAGGAAGCAACCCATTGTGACTCTTTTTTTAGTAGAAGCAGAGTACATCACTACTACAAGCGCATCTTTTCAAGCATTATGAATGAGAAGAATGTTAAAAGATTTGTTACAAGAACAAAATGAACCAACAACATTTTTATTTGATAACAAATCATCCATCATGTTATCAAAAAATCATGTGTTTCACAAGAAAACCAAACATATTGATACAAGGTATCATTTCATGAGAGAATTGATGAATAACAAAAATATTTGTTTAGAGTTTTGCAGGTCAAAAGAACAAGTCACATAAATTTTCACAAAGGCTTTATCAAAAGAATCATTTCATCATCTGTGCAGTAGTCTAGGAGTCTGTGCAATAACATATGAGCGACAGTAAAATTGTAAACTCAACTTTTGATGTAATTTTTCTTTTGTAATCCCACCTACTTATAATTAAGGGAGAGTGTTGGAAATTGTAATTACAAGTCAGTGAGATCTTCATGTCTCTGTCAATTTGGTTTTCAGTCAACCCGCCAATAGCTGAATTGTCAGTCAGCCAGTCAGACAGTCTGTATGTGCAAATTTGTAGGTTTACTCAAAGTCATTCGGCCAACGATGAAGTTATAAATGGAGCCGATTTCTATCTTCTAGAGTTCTCATAAGTAGTTGAGGAGTCAGCCATATTAATGATAGTGTTTAATGTTGAGTTGGTCTTATCTTCAATAGGAAGTCTTAGTCGGAGTCCATATAAGTCTGAGTCATTTAGTCAGTCGATGGATGTTGAAGAGAAGCAGCTGATGAAGAGAAGAAAAGAGAGGTAGATAGAACAACCGAGAACCGGGAGTAGCTGAGGAGTGTAAGAAGGTGATGTGTGTCTGTGAAGTCAATAGAAGAATCCATTGGAGCCGAAGCTCATCTCTGTCATTGTATTATGTAATTGTGCGCAATCGTCCAAGTTCATTAATATCAAGCATTTTGTTTATTGAAAAGTTTCTGTATTATTTCTGAGTTTATGTGCTAATCATAGCACCGCATTATCTGGATTCATAAATCATTTCATTAAGTGTGTGTATTCACAATGCGCAACAAACTGAGTGGTATGTGAATTGTGCATTAGGTTTGAGAAATCTGTCGTTTAGACTATTTGGTGCATATTATTTGAAACTGTGTTGCACAGAGTAGACTATATGCAACAACGATCAACGATCTAGTTTCGGAGCCATGCATCTATGGATTCCAAGAATTAGGAGGAATGATTGTTGTTCTTCCCATACAAGCTCAATTCTTTTAAGAAATATATTGAACTTTTAACCAATATATTGTTATAATACCTTAAAGTACCATCCTTAAAATGTGAATAGGTGTTCCCAAAACAAAAATATACATTCATTTTTTTTTAATTGTATACAACGATTTTTATATTACATATGAAATTAAAATCTCTTCTTTATTTTAACTAATTTAACAATAATAATAACATTATTATTCTATTATTATTAGTTGATAATATCTAAATATACCATCATCTTATTTAACTTATCAAATTCAAATTTATATATGACATCAGATACACGATATAATTGATAATTTGATTGATAATTTGCATATAACCAGCATATCTTACAGATATAATTAATCTATTCTACGATGTGTTCTTCTCACTAAACCCTTCCTAAGAAATCACTAGATTTATAACATTCCCATGAAAACATATAATGTGTAGGCAGCTCTTACATTGAAGAGCTGTCAAGGGAGGGAGTGCATAAATTTTCATTAACTGTTAGACTTGTGAATATTATTTGTGTACCTAATTTCACAATTCTTAATAAAAACAAATATTGTAATAGGTTCTTCTCCTATCCACTATTGCCAGCTATCTATTATTTGTGTTAATTATGAATATAGTAAGAGACCAAATTATATATATTTCATAATTATAATATAAGTTTAATTATTTTGAAGTGAAAATTTTGACCTTTAAAACAAATATAATCTGTCAATTTAAAAGAAATATAACTCACTAATTTACATGTAATGATATATTATTTAATTTTAAATTCATATAGTTTTCATATTTTTCAAATAATTTTTTATATTAATAATGTCTTACTATATTATTTAATTTCCATTTTATATAATTTATTAATTTGGTAAATAAATCTCTATATTAATAATAATTCGCTACATTAAAATATATTAGAGATAAATGAAATCGTTGTTAATATTCTTTAAAAAAAAAGTCCAAGTCTTCACATAATCTTATAAATCTTCAATATATATTTTGAACCTTCAAAATGTAATATAGCAAATCCTTAAATTTCCACTGTACTCCAGTCCTTTCTAAAGCTCCTTTAGAGATGTACTTTGAATGGAATGAAGCCAAGGATTGACATGATAGGCTATCTTTTTATCTTCATAATGGTATGCTGAAAAGGAATGAATAAAAACATCACTTGATTTGATATTTTTATATAGCGACAAGACCGAGTTGCAATGGAATAAAAATTCATGACTACAGAGCACACTTTGTACATCCTTGCTTGGAGAATTCGCCCTTATGACGAGACCAACAAATTTGTCTTTTCCTCCATTTAGATTCTAATGTTCTCCCCCGACATGACATGATGGAAAATTCTTGTTTGTAGCGCAAGATCAATCAGTCTTATTTTCTGTACTTTCCATTTTTGTTTCGCGACATGAAGGAAAATTCTTGACTTTAAATGTTCACTATTTGTGGGGCAAGATCAATCAATTCTTTCTTAACGATTTTGGGTACTTTCCATTTTTGTTGGAGCTTGGAGCATGCAGAAATATGTAATTGAAGAGGCGTGGAATTGGAAAAGGAGATTTCAGTCAAGTATTTAGTACAAATAAACGAAATGCCTTTGCAGTACATCAATGGAAGTTTTCCATTTGAGATTTTAGTAATGTATTTAGTACAACCAGGAAAAAAAGAGAGATTTTAGTAATTCATTTAGTAAAACCATCTGTTACAAAAGGAAAAATAAAAATAACTGGTACCCAATAGAGAACAACATATAAAAGGTCGAACCTTTCAAATTAGAATATAGGCAAATGGACAAACACATTTCAAATTAGAATATGGGCAATATGGGCAAATGGACAAAATAGCAAAAGTAGTTTTTCCACTTCAGAGCATACCCGGACGAGATAGCAAAAGCAGTTTTTCCACTTCAGAGCATACGCAGACAAGATAGAAAAAGCATTCAAGTTGACACGGAAGCAGTCAGAGTAACCAATTATATCAGTTAGACAAGCTCGAAGAAAACCAACGGATATCAATTCATCACGGTATAGTGCAGAGACAACAACAAAAAGCATGAGAGGAGAGACACTTGAGATAGAAATCATTCGAGAAAGCACTCAAATTAGACATGGAAGCAGTCAGAGTTAGAACCAACGGATATCACTTCATCACCGGATAGTGCAGATACAACAACAAAAAGCATGACAGCAGAGACACTTGAGATAGAAATCATTAGAAAATGGACAACTAGTGTTACTTTATCATAGCAAGTTGAAGAGAAAGCCAAAACAATTTTGGAAACAGCGTGGCCAGGGTCCTGTATAATTGAGAATATAAGAGCCAAAGGAATAGTTTAACTCTAAACAGTCTAAGGTGGTAAATAACACTCACTAAAAAGGAACAACACAGTAAGAACAAGCCAAAGAAGGTCGGAAGAAAAAACCAGTATACACTGCGAATGACACAAAGAAAGCTCAATACATAATAAATCATAGATGGTTAATTTCTCTATTTGATCTTTATGCTTGGAAATTTTAATTTTTTTTTCGAAATTGTAATTTTGAAAAGTATTTCTAAATGGATTCCTCGCTTCTTTGGATGGAAAGAGGCTTTGACTCGAGGAGAGATGTTATACGCTCATATATATATATATATATATATATATATAAAAGAATAATAAATATATACATAGAAGTCGAAAGGTGTTATAGTCTCTTATTATATATATATATAATTGTATATATATAATTTAAGTGAAGAGTTTGGGTTAGTTGCTCAAAAGCCAAATTAGTTATCACAATTAGAACTGACTTAGCTTTTCCCTGTATATAAAGGCATCACTTTTTCATGGTATAGAAGGAGAACCCAAGAATAAAATGCTTGCGAAAGAGACTATTTATTATTGGTTCTATGTTTTCTTCATTCTCGTTCTTTTATATATAGATATTGCACATAGAATATATATATATATATATATATATATATATATATATATATATAATATAATTTTAAACTAAATCATTTTATATATGTAATGTATCGCTTTCGCACTTGTTGAGAGGAATTATTCTTTGAGGATACTTACGTGCTAGTGATCTGGTTTATTATATGATTGGTTGTTTTGATTATGATTATGGGATGTTGTGGATATGATGATATGTTATTTTTTCTATATTTA
>JASDQU010438128.1:33729-46429 GCA_032191745.1 Picea mariana
TTAACCTAGGAGAGTTTGTCAGAAGGGCCAACCTGTACGTCACGATCTTAGGATCTTATGACATCATGATTAGTATGGACTAGTTGAAATCACATGAGGTGATACTCAACTGTAAGACAAAATGATTGAGCTTGGTCGATGACGAGGGATAGAGATGTGTGATTATAGGATGGAATGAGGGAGTTTCCCTGAGGTTCATCTCTTTCTTACAGCTACGAAAGAGTATGCGCAAGGGGTGAAAGATTTATGCGATCCTTGCATTAAACGAGAAGGGAGTAGTGGAAGGTATAGAACACCTTCCGGTGGTGGAAGATTTTGTAGACATATTTCTAGAGGAGTTTCCTGGGATGCTACCAGAGAGGGAGTTGGAGTTTACCATAGACCTGAAATTGGGGACTGAACCGATAGCAAGAATACCTTATTGAATGTTGACTCCGGAGTTACAAGAGTTGAAAATGAAACTGAGGGAATTGCTAGACCTGGGTCTGATACGTCCTAGTGTGTCACCGTGGGGTGCACCTATTATTTTCATATGAAAGATGGACGGATCTTGGAGGCTTTGCATTGACTACCATCAACTGAACAAGGTTACGATAAGGAATCAATATCCATTGCCGAGAATTGATGATCTGTTTGATCAAATGAATTGTTTGACGGTGCTCTCCAAGATCGATTTGCGATCAGGGTATCACCAGTTATGGATCAAGGAGGATGACATCCCTAAGACCGCCTTTAAGATGAGGTTTGTACATTATGAGTTTTTTGTTTTACCATTTGGACTGACAAACGCCCCAGGGGTATTTATGAGTTTGATGAATGGGGTGTTCTACGAGTACTTGGACAAGTTCGTCCAAGTATTCATTGACGATATTTTGATTTACTCCCGTACAAAGGAGGAGCATGATGAGCACTTGTGCTTGGTACTACAGTCTTTATGAGAGCACAAATTGTTTGGGAAGTTGTCCAAATGCTCATTTTATCAATCGAAGATTCACTACTTAGGGCATGTCATCTCTGGCGAAGGCATCGCCGTGGATCTAGCCAAGGTTGAGGCTATTATGGAATGGCCTGTGCCTATGAATGTCCTGGAAGTGCGTAGCTTCATGGGTTTAGTGGGATACTATCAACGGTTCGTCGAGGGATTTTCGAAGATAGAAAATCCGATCACGGAATTACAGAAGAAAAACAAGAAGTTTGTTTGGACCGAGAAATGCAAAAAATCATTTTGGAGGCTTAAGGAGTTGTTGACAATAACACTGATACTAAAGGTTCCTAACATGGATGCGGACTTCTTGGTATGCACAAACGCATCCAAGGAAGGCTTAGGAAGAGTCTTGATGCAAGATGTACGAGTGATTTCTTACATTTCGAGGAAATTGAGAAGGCATGAGGAGAATTACATGACGCATGATTTGGAGTTATTAGCCATTGTATATGCATTGAAGGTATGGAGATAGTACCTTGTTGGAAAAAAATTTGAACTAAAGACTGACCATTGTGGACTACAACACATATTTATGCAAAGTGACCTGAACGCACGACAACGACGTTGGTTGGAATTTCTTAGCGAGTACAACTTCAAGATTACTTACATAAAATGAACAATGAACCTAGTGGCAGATGCATTGAGTTGGAGACCACACATCTTTTCAGTGTTGCCTCTTTAGATGAATCTACGTGAAAAGATTCTAACTTTATAGCGTGATGATGACTGGTACAAAGAGGTCAAGGGTTTTATCAGAAAAAACACAATGATGGTACCATGATCTGAGGGATTTTCTTTTGATAACGATGGCTTATTGAGGTTTAAAGGTCGGATCTATGTACCACCAAATGATGAGTTGAGGATGTTGATCCTAAGTGAGGCTCATAGAGCAGTATACATGGCTCATCCGGGAGTCATGAAGATGAGGGTAGACCTAAAACCCTTATTCTTCTAGAAGGGAATGAAGGTCGACATAGTCAACTATGTGGCTAGATGTCTAGAATGTCAGCAGGTAAAGGCTAAACATAGACACCCAACAGGATTACTACAACCACATGCCATTCCAGAATCAAAGTGGGAGGTTATTTTGATGGATTTTATTGTTGGATTGCCACTGATGGCAAGGAGACATGACTCGATTTTCATAGTAGTAGACACTCTGACGAAGAGTACTCACTTTATTCCTGTGCGTATGACATATCAGGCACCTAACATAGCTAGAGTTTTCATCAGTGACACTGTGAGGCTGCATGGCATGCCTAAGAGGATTATATCCCATCGAGGATTGATGTTTATTGGATGATTTTGGATGAGTTTCCAAGAGGCCTTGGGAACCCAACTTAACTTTAGTACTGCGTATCACCCAGAGACTGACGGACAAACCGAACAAATGAACCAAACCTTGGAGGACACGTTGCGCATGTACGTGATGGACCAACAAAAGCGTTGGGAGGAATTCTTGCCACTAGTGGAGTTTTCTTACAACAACAGTTACCAGAGCACCATTAAGATGGCACCTTTCAAGTTTCTTTACGGGCGACTGTGTTGGACACCTTTGAGTTGGGATCGGCTTGAGGATAGGGTCCTGGTGGGACCATAAGTGATCCAAGAAATGGAAGAGAAAATGTAAACAATAAGACAAAGGATTAAAGAAGCACAGGATCGATAGAAGAGTTATGCTAATGCAAACCATGTTGACCGTAGTTACGAGGTCGACGATCGAGTCTTCTTGCGGGTTAAACCGCATAAGAGTTCGATCAAGTTTGGGAAGGGAGATAAACTCTCTCCTAGGTTTGTGAAACCTTTTGAGATTGTGGAGAGAAAGGGGCCCATGGCCTATTGACTAGCCTTGCTTGATTCTTTGAGGCGTATGCACAATGTTTTTCATGTATCTATTTTGAGACATTATATTATTGATCCTACACATGTTATTGAAATGAGTTCCTTGCAGGTATTGGACGAGGGAGTGCTCATGGTTGAGCCGGTCTGCATCTTGGATCATCACGTTTGATAGCTACAATTTCGAACAGTAGATCAGATCAAGGTCCAGTGGGACGATTATAGTCTGCACTCAGCGACCTGGGAGGATGCATATGATATGCGCCAGCCGTTTCCATTTTTTTTGGTAGAAAGACATATGATACTGTGATACACTTTATTTCAACATATATACTGTGAAACTTTGGGATGAAGTTTAGACCAAGAGGGGGTGTATGTAACATACCTCTCTAGTGCACTAGGCAAACTTATTCTTTGAGGACACTTGCTCGCAAGTGATTTGGATTTTTATGCTATTAAAACTTTTGATTTTGATTATGAGGCATTATGGGTTGATGACATGTTGTTTTAATACTTTGACATAGATAGGTGTTATTGACTCGGTTTTACTAAGTGTGCAGGGTTTCAGAAATTGAGTATGCAGAGGCATCAATGGAACCCTTTTGGACTCTAAATCGAGTCAGGGAGTGTGCCATTGGGGTTTGATTGCTTTACTGTGATATTAGTGCATTTGACTGGGTGATATGATATGGATATGTTCTGACATGACTTGTTCATGATGAAGGCTGATGATAGCTTGCCAACCAGAATCACATATGGAGTAAAGGGGTCACACACGACTACCAGAGATGTTGAGGGAGAGGTGTGGAAAAACGCCCTGCTACAGCCTACTAGCACTCCCACCATGGATCGAAATGTAAGTTAACGATTACCTAGTTCGAGAGGACTGATGATGTCATGAGGGAAGACTGCGACAGTCACTCACGATGATTCTAAGGGCGTGCAATAAGGAGGGGGCCTTATTCCTTTGAAGCCCTTAGTCTCGCACAAGTTCACCTGGTGGAGTGTTGACTCCAGGGGTTATTGATGTATACCAATCAGTCAAGAGGTGAGTGGCACCCTTGGAGCACGTAGTGTGTCCTGAAGAGAATGTTGCGCAAGGGAATAGATGAGGCGAGTGGAACCCTTGGAGCACCTAGTGCATCCTGAAGGGCACGTCACATTGATGATGATAGAGGGATGAACCTAGATGGCCCTAAGACAAATAACAGGTTAAGAAATTTTAAAAATAATTCCCCTCATGAAATCTCTCCCAGTACAAAATCTAAGTTCTAAGTCTAAAATCTCGCTAGGGGTAAAATTTTGTCTACCTTTAAAAAAAAACTAATAATAAATAAATAAAAATAAATAGATAAACTAAACTAAAATAATAAAATTTAAAATAAAAACCACTTAAGTAATAATTATCGTCTTCATAAAATTTTGTAACATGAAGGGAGTAAGAAATTAAATTATTCTGAAGAAATAAAATCTGTGGATATAAAAAGTAAAGCGAGAATTAATTATTTTATCTTTTTTATAAATTAAAAAGATAATAAATTAATGATAAAAGGGAAAAGGGGTTATATTCCACACCTGCCTTTTTGAGTTCTAAGAAAAAGGGGAAAGAGGGAAAATTAAAAAAATAGGAAACTACGGAAAGAAGGTAACATAAAAAGGAAAAAGGGAACTTAAGGGAAAAAGAGGGAAGTCAAATTAGTAAAGAATCTACATTTAAGATATTTCTAATTTTAAACTGAATTAGCAATTTCATAATAGGGAAAGCCCTTGAAACCTGTAAGGGAATCTAGGGACACCTAGGAGTGATTCTAGGAGTAACTCTAGGTGGGTGAGGGAAATAAAGATAATTACTTAATTAAATAAATTAATTTATGGAGGAATGTAGAGGATGGGGGACACTTGTACGGATAAGAAATTTTAGGAATTTATTTATAAAACTTTAATTAAATGAAATTTTAGGAAAGAAAGGAAGTTCAAATCTCTATAAAATAAAGGAAGGAGAAGGATGGGGGCTTCTTCTATTTACGTAATGTTACGCTACAGAAATATCGACTTGAATGATTTACTTGTGGGAGTTGGGATACCCAGCTCGGAGAGGTGTGGTAGCTCGGCCTTGTGAGGCAAGATGGGAGCTAGACAAAATCTCTGGATAGTGTGTGTGGCCCCTTTGCAGCTCGGGGGGCTAATGGGGAAGAAGAGTACCCCTAGCATTGGCTGGGAGGTACCAGTGAGGTCTCAACAGTCGACGAGCGGGAGTTGCATGGAGCGTGCAGACGACACTCGAAGCAGGTGAATAGGAAATGGTATGATTTTCATTTTTGTATGGTAGAATGTATTAGACTCATGCTTGAATATGCTTAATTAATGGAAAAGTAAATTGATGTTTTTTTTAATTAGTTACTAGAACCTTCCTTAGCTTAGCTAGATGGTTGTTGACTACCATGGCCTTCATTGTCCCTCCTGTATTGACCACTTTACTGAGTGTGATTGTGACCTTCATGGATGTTAGCCTTTGTCCCTAGCTCACCAGTCCTCGCCTGAGCAGTTGGCCAGGAGCCCAATCTACGATCGTCACCTTAGCGTTAAAAGACCTATGGTTCTTAACGCCCTGATTTTCTATGCAAGAGTGGTGAGGCCAAGTCAGCTGTCTACCTCTGTGGATGTCTTTGCAATATTTTTGAGTTGCGTCCTTCAGTACGATCTCTACGCATGGATTGTCGTGCCTCCTTCTTGTGTTTTTTTTTTTCTCTGTGCTTTGATTGATAGAATCCCTGCGATCCCTTCGATCAGTTATCCTTATGGCCCTGGCCTTCTCTTACTGTAGTCAACATTTTTATATTGGTATTCTAAGATGCGGAAGGCATTTAACTTCCATCTGCGTTTGTTTTCTTTTTATACATTTGAATTCATTTTAATGTTATAAGCTGCAAATTTACATATAACTGCAATTATGTACATAGGCATGTGTTCCTTCCATGAAATACATAGGGAAATTCTTAATGCACTATGCACAGAGAATATGGATGGTGTTTCTTGTTGTTGAGAATAATATATTGGACAAAAAATTATATCTATTATATAACAATTTTAATATTCAGAGAGTGATTGATATTCAGAATGATTTAACAGTCAGAAACAATTTTATCATTGATAGCATATTGATCGTTAACAACATGAGATAACGATAATTATTGCCAATAGTTATGGATTTTATTATTCCTTATTTATGGATTTTTATTGATAATTAAACAACGATTTTATCCTTATTGATGCATATGATTGGGAAATTTATTTTTACTACTGTGAATTGAATAGATTTGATTATAGCAATTGAAATTTGTGAGTGCAGCGACTAGCATGAACCTCCACAGAAGCAAGTAAAGAGAATAGCATTGATTTAGTGAATTTACGATTTCATGAGCAATGTTTTATATTGACAACGAATATATGACTGATAACGAGTTTAATATTAATGATGAATAGAGAGATATCTTTTTTATTTTCACAAACAATTATGATAGTTGCAACAAATCTTTCTTCACAGTGGTGATCATCGCCATTGAGGCAACCTTGAATTTTTGTAGTACTCTCATGTCATTTCAGGTCGAATTAACCAAAATACACGCCATGCTAATATGTTGGGATCATGGATTAGATAGCCGTAGAAACAAATGGAAAATGACTGTTTGTTGTCTATACAGCTTTACAGGTAGAGGATCCTTGAGCAGATTGTTACACATAGTGTGGCAGGAATTGTCGGTCAGTCTCTCAGTTTGGATCTTTATATTAACACTATTCTGGAGGGAACCCACCTTTCCTGCATCATTCTAGAGGGTACCTATTCTTGAATCATGCTGATACATTTCTTGTAACTGCACGTTGTTCCTTAACTGTGGAGCGATATTGCTGACAGTGGAGGTGTTGCTAGCACTGGATTGACTTGGAGTGAGGTCATTGGGCCTCTGCATTTTCCCTTCCTCCATTACCTTCTGCACCTCTTTACTGCATTGCTTTCCATGCATCTAACCCTACATGCATTCCCAAATTTCAACCAAGTCCCCTTTCCTTTACTGGACTAGCGTTGAGCTTATTCCCTTTTGTAGCGATATCAATAAACTTTTGACAGACAGTTCCTCTAGTATGGTAGTCAACAATTTTTGTTTCTTTTCATTTCCTTTGCATAAACAACAATTGCACCTTGGGTTCCGAGGTGGATAAGTCGGTCGTCGGTTCCTTTTTTTTAGTTAGAAAATTTTGGAAGGAATCATCTTTTTTTCCTTTTAAGCTGACAATGTTAAATTTAAACCCTTTTTTCTCATAACTACTGCTATTTGGGTCAATTCCTTCTATTGTAGATGATTGGAAAATTTCCCTTCTGTCTAACTCAACAGCGGAGCGTTAAGAATAATGTTGTGTTAAGAATAATGCTGAGTAAAATCTTAAAGAAAACTAAACCTGTATTCATGATTTTTCCTAATTCGTGACTCCACTTATCACAACTGTGGTCTTCAATTGCTTGCCAACGGTGATGGACCGAAAGGCAAGCTAAGATAGGGGATGAGTGCTAAATTTTGGGAAGAGTAGTTGATAAAAGAACACCCCCCCCCCCCTTTTTATCTAGTTGCGCAATGAAATGGAATATTACTAAAGTGGAGGGTTCAGTTAAAAGAATGATTCTAAATGGTGACTATTAGTGTGACAAAGGAATGGAATTAAATATTAAGGAAAGGTTTGGATTAAAAAGGGTAGGTCAATAAGTTAAAATTTTAAATTATTCCACTCACATTGTAATCAAAAGTAAGCACTCATTACCTTCTCTTAAGAATAATTTCTCCTAGAAGATTTGACTAAACCTTCTCACTTGTTTTAGTATTTTCACTTTTTACTTTTTCAAGGGAAATTCAAGAATTAATGCAAGGACTCCCTTGTTTAATGATGATGCTCTTAAGAGCCACCTTGAGAAACAACTTAATTATTTTTATTGAATCAACAAGCATTGCAATTAAGGATTCCACCATGTTAATCATGCTTTTCATTCACGAGAATTTATGCTATGACTTGGTACCCTTGGTTTATATATTTTTATGTCTTAATTCAGATCATTCTAAATGTCAAATGGAATTAACATGTTAAATTAATTGCAAATTCTATTTGGTTTCATTGCTAATACAAATTTGAAATTGGAAACTATTTGGATGGTGACTTACTGTCAGATTGTAATCTATGTTAGATTAGGCTATTAATTGATCTGTAATTAACGTTAATTTAATCATAGACATTGACCCTTTTAGCTTGATTAATGATTGGATAAGTTGATGAAGTCTCTTTTAGCTTATACTTCCCATTGAGGGCGATTATTGTTTATTATTGATTAATGTTGGCACTTGGATTGTAAACTTTAATGTGCTTTGACAGCTTGAGTCAGGCAGGATGTAGACACCTCCTTTTTCCTCAGAACAGTCGCCAACCCTGAGACCTTAAATGGTCAAAATCGATGGGAACCTGGGCTTGAGTGTTGCTTATTCATCCTAGAAGTCCTAACCATTGCAGGGTAGGATGGATGGGTAGTCAGTCTTATTTTTATCAGTTGATTGTCGTCCATTGCTTCCAGATGCTTGATGTCCTTCTTAGGTCGTTATGATGTTGTCATGGTTGCATGCATCACGTTCGTCATCTTGTCGCGACATAGAATATAATGTCTTTATTACCCTTGCACACACGCACACAAAAAAAAAATTGCACTTGTTATGAGAGGCTTGTTGTCATGACGAATGGGAGGTTGTCACATGAGTACACAGTTGAGTCAATTTTTTTGCATGCATTATTTTCAAGAGATTTGAACATTAGATGGTATTTATTTTTATTATCAATTGTATATTGATTCTCCATTGTTATTGATATGCCTAGCCTGATCAACAAAATTCCCCAGAGAGATCATTGCACAGTTTTGTTTCTGAATATAGTTCAACTAACTTGGATATCCAATGAGCATCGAGTTGTCAACCATTACGACGCTCACCTAAATTTCAAGGGATTTTTAAGAATGTAAGTTTTGCTTCAATACAACCTATTTCATAAAAACACTAAAATCAATATTCTATTTTTATTTTACTTTCTTTTGTGATTTATGATTGATTATATAGATTATTATTTTTTTAATCTATAAATTGATTTGCATTTATGGTGCACGTTTTTTTTTTCGGAACCATTACAATCATTACAAACCCCAAAATATGGTCAAAATATTGAAAAGAATGTAAACAAAACAAACCAAATGCTACAACCATCTTTACATTCAATGTGGCAATGCAAAGTAAGTTTTCATGTATTTATACTTTTATACAATCATTAACAAAATTTTACATTTAATTATGTTTTAGTTGTATACTTATATCTTCTTTTAATTTTATGTTTAGAATAAAACACATACATCTCCAAAATCCCCTTTGCACACAAATGATGGTGGGAATGCAACACCTTTTTTCGAAATCCACAAAAACCACATTATCTTTAACTAGTACAACATTCACCTCCACTTGAAGGAAAATTAGGAGAGGTAATTTCTATAACCTATACTCATGTTTTTATTATAGCAATATCAATTTGGATATTTATTAATAGTGTTGTAACTTTTACAGGAGACAAAAAAGGTGAATGATTATGCTATGGTTAAGAGGACAATAATCACACCAAAGGACTTGAAAGCACGTGGGTTCAAGTCTCGTAAAAAATACATAGAGCATATATGTTCAACTAGTATTGCTCTCACAAAACCCACTAGGTTGGCTACTTTGAAGTCTAAACAATGCACCAACTTTAAGTAACTTGGGCTACAAATCCATAGATTTGATAAGTCTTTTTGTATAAATAGGTGCTACTTACAAAGACATGAACATATTTAATCCTACAAGAAATGGATTTTTATATACTTTCAATAAATGAACTTTCTAGTACTTTGTTTTATGTTTTTAATCTCAATTTTTTTTTTGGCACTTAAAGAAAAAAAAAGAATTTGGTTTTATGGAAGTTAGTTTTATTTAAATATACAAAGTTTTGCAGTCTAGCCTCTTCAATATAGAGATGAGTTTCATTTTTTACACATTTTATATTCCCTACATTATATATTCTAATTTCTACAAGAAATTAATATATCTTTGTTACTAATTGTGCAATATTATAATATAAAGAACTTATATTCTAAATATACAAGTTTAAACATTAATGTTTCAAGATTATGGAAAACTCAATGAATAGAAACATAGCCTTTATTTGTGCATATAATCGAATTTCAATTAATTTTTTTATAAAACATAATATAATAAAATAAATATTTCACAATGGAAAAAAAGTTTGAGGATTATCTAAAGATTAAAACATTTTTTTTTGTATGGATTGCTAAAGCACATAGAATTTAACATTTCTTCCAAACATATAAAGAGAAAATCAACAAAATTTTAGAAAATTATAAAGGACCACAACAAAACCATGGTAAAGAAATAATGAATGCATTTAAACCATGAACTTAACTTATAATCAATACCAATTATCCCAAAGGCATAAGGCTTATCAAAACCTCTAATATTATGATAAAAAAAGTAGTGACGGATAATAGTTTTCATATTTCAAAAGATATTAATAAATATTTATAAATAATAATAATATAATCAAACATGCAAGCAAAGGGATAAGGCTTATCTTTTATTCAATGTAAGCAAAGACAAATTAATGGAATTTGATAAATTTTAAATAAATGAATCATGACTACTGTGAATTCTTAAAACCATGACAACTTTAAATTCCAACCTCCAAAATTATGATAAAAATGTAGTGAAGACTAATAGTTTTTTATTTAAAAATATATTAATAAATATTTATAAATAATAATAATATAATTTGAACAAACAAGCAAAGGGATAAAGCTTATCTTTTATTCAAAGAAAGGAAAGGCAAATTAATGGGATTTGATAAATTTTAAATAAATGAATCATGACTATGTGAATTCTTAAAACCATGACAACTTTAAATTCCAACCTTTAAAATTATGAAAAAAATCTAGTTAAGGATAATAGCTTTTATATTTAAAAAAATATTTATAAATAATAATAATATAATCAAGCAAATAATTTCTTGGGAAAACACACAAATGTATATTTATGGACAACAACTTCCTTAAATCCTCAGATATGGAAGTACGCATATACGAAAGATGCATTTGGATTACAATAAATTTCTTTTGTATATGGACCTTTCGTATATGCGTCGTTCATATATGCACCTTCCATATATGCGTGCTTTCGTAAATTTGGATTACCATAAATTTCTTCTGTATATGCACCTTTCGTATATGCATCATCTATATATGCACCTTCCATATATTCACCTTTTGTATATACATGCTTTTGTATATGTGCATATACAAACGACACATATACGGAAGTTGGCCACTTCCATAATGGCGTCTTCCGTATATGCGCATATATGGATGACACATATAAATGCGCGTATAAATGTGCATATACAGACGACAACTTCCTTAAATCCTCATATATGAAAGCACACATATATGAAAGATGCATTTGGATTACAGTAAGTTTCTTCTGTATATGGACCTTCCATATATGCGTCGTTCATATATGCACCTTCCGTATATGCGCGCTTTCATAAATTTGGACTAYCGTAAATTTCTTTTGTATATGCACCTTCTGTATATGCATCGTCCGTGTATGAACCTTCCATATATGTGTCATCCATATATGCACCTTGATGCAGGAGCATCCACACGAGAATCTACAACTCATCAAGCGAGCCAGCATGGAGCGGAGAACAGCTAGACAGCGCCAGCACATATTACTTTTGAATACTTTGGAAAGTTGTTGCGCCGCCATTTAAATGAAGACATTCATAAGAAGCGCACKGGTACTGTATAATAGATAAGAAGGCATTTAATAGTTTTAATGYTGTTAGATAGGGATTTATTGTAGATTTGATAGATAGAGATTTYGAGAGGGAAAACGGAATATAGGCACCCTCCTTTGTATTATTATTCATTAGCATCAGATTAGCATTCAGGAGCAAGAAGAGAAAGCAGAGAACGGCTRAAGGATCCCCATGTACAAACATTGAATTAATAGGAAAGCTTTGATTCAATTCCATGGCGGTGATCATTTTCTGTGTGTTGTTAATATCATGCTGTTGTATCTTTATTTCTTGTTTTGCCTATTGTCTATATGTTGCATATGTGATTGCATGGTAGGTTCGAAACCTGAGGGAATGAGAGAATGAGTTTCAATCATTTCTCTGTCTAAGCCAGGAGATTCCTGCATAGAGTGCAGTGGAATTCCTCTGCACAGAGTGCGTTGAGGAGGCTGGACAGTTAAACTCTCATCTGTGTTTGCCGGAAATTGTGTTGAGTTATTCGAACCGTGCAGGTGAAGAACAGGTAGAATTGAAGTCTCAGAGGCAAGCCTGAGAAAAGGAAGACAACAAGTATTGATTCAACTCCATGGATGTGTTTATCCTCTGTGTGTTGTTGACATTATGCCTTTGCATATTTTCTTCCTGTTACTTATTTCTTTCATATGCTGCGTATGTGATTTTATGGAAGAATTGAAATCAGAGTGATTCTGAGTGGAAAGTTGGTGAAAGCTCAGGTGGGAGAGTTCCTTACAAGTATTGTGGAACAGACCCAGGAGGAGCCCGATTGGGAGAAGCTTCAGAGTAAGAGGAGTCATCCAGAGGAAGAGAATCGATGACTTGAACTTCTGAGAGAGAGTTAACCTTCTAGTGTAGGTAGAACCCATTCGGCATCACATATCGGCATATCGGGGTTGGCGAGTGCAAGAGTTGCATGCACGTCGATATCGCGAGTAGCGATTC
>JASDQU010438128.1:56153-78276 GCA_032191745.1 Picea mariana
TCAAAACAATATAAAGTATTTTTTATAATTGTCTTAAATAAATATACAAGTGGCATGTAATAATATCAATAGTATATTATTCTAAAATTATCTTCTATATAATGTGAGAAGTTGAAAATAGTATCAGTGCATCACTTCGACTTTTCACTATTCCATAAGTGTGTATCTTCCTGTCAAGAAACATTAACAAAATTAATTTGATAATGCTAGTAAATAAAAAAAAAAGTATATAAATATATAATATTTATTCTCATTGTTTCCCAAGTACTTTAAAATTTTTCACCTAAGAGGAAATATCATAAGTGTAAATATGGAATTAACAGCATTTTTGATATCTTTGAACTTCGAAGTATGTTTTCATCATCGACAAATAACCGAAGCCGACAACTTTGAAAACTTCCAGGTGTGGATTCCTCAGCTGTAACAATAAAAAAGGAAAATAAATTACTATTGGATCAAAGGTAAATATCATATTGAATTTCATGTAAAACAAAACATAATTTCAATTTTTCATACCAATATCATGTGGAATTGAATGTTGCACTAAATCAGAGGTATGCTCCACATTTATTTATTTTTGAGAAGATAACTTCAATTGCTCAACCATGCTTTTGTTCCTTGTGCGAACTTGTCCAACTCTTTGAAATTGTGGTTTATCCTTACCTAAATGTAACTGATGACGAGATTGTAATTTTTTATCGAGCGGACTCAAAAAACTATGCCATCTCTTCTTAACAATCTTGGATGGAGTTGCATTTAAAAACATTTGATTGTCCTATTGATTGTAGTGTTCATGTGCATTGCTAACCAAATTCTTATATTCATATGACCTCTCCAAAGTTGAAGGTACTATGGCGAACATTTCCCTCAACTCTTGATGAATTGATGAAATCACAGACATCCTTTCATCAACCTCAAAGGGGGTACTATTATCCACTTCATTAATGTTTGTTTCATTATGAAAATTGATATTATGAGGAGGATTGAAGGGTGGTAGAAGCTTTGTTTCGATTTCTGGACTGAATACAATTGTTTAATTTAAATCAACTAAAAATCTAGGCCTTTCTGTACTAGAAGTAGCAATATTTGACATTATATTATCTCCTGAAACATTGTTGTTTAGTAGCATACCAAATTTTAGTACATGCTTACAAACATTTCCGTTTAATGCCCAGGTGCAATCACAAAAGTGTAGATCTGACCTTTTATATATGACACTATACCAAGTATCACGAGTATCCATATTTTGTCTATGAACTCGATATTCATTGTTACTTTTTGGATTAACAACACAATCTTCATCAGGGATTTGGTTTGCTCTACACTTTGATGCATTTAATTGTTCTAGGGATTTTCTAGGTCGTATAACACCATCTTCTTTTAAACATTGCATATGAATGTAATACAATTCAACATTTGTTAATAACACATGAATCAACTAGTTAACTTGTCTATGATTTGCATTGTTTTTCTCATTCAAGTACCTTTTTTTTATGTACCCATGATAAGATTCAATGGCATTATTTGTATCTTGATTAGAGTGAGGAAAATTTTTGTAAGCTTTTTCCAACATATCTGGATTGCAAAACAAATATCGATGTTAGTTGGAAAATAATAATCATAAATATGTCATTGTAGAATAAAATCATGAGTCTCACTAAAAAAAACTTACATATTTTATTGTTGGTTAGCCAAGTGGTTTTAAAATACTTCAAGAAGTTTGTTTCTTCGGTGAAATCTTCAAATATCCTTGCAACTGCATTTTGTACATATGCATCGTCTTGACACGAGTGCATGATGTGTCCTAAAGCACGAAAAATACAAATTTTGTTTTCCCTTCCTTTGACTTTATTACCGATGTTCTTCAACCATGCTCGACGGGCATGCCATACACATAATAATATAGTGGAGTTGGTCAAAATCCTGAAATGATATAACACTAGAAGAGAATATATATAAATATTATTATTTCAATTTTTTCTAAAGAAATAAACACATCACCTTAATGCCTCAATTTCAACTGCAACATCATTGGTGATGAAAGATTGAACATGCCAATCTGGACGTTCATTGCTTCCAACTCTAAAAAGTGTTGACATCCATTTACATATATCCTTCATAGTATTGCGTGATGAAATCACCCAAGCTATTGGAACCCCATTGCGGTGTTCATAAAAAATCATCAATGTGTAAAGTTGATACTACATTCAAAATAAGACATAATCATATCTATATTTAAACTGAAAGCATTCAAATGATGATGAATAAATGAATATGATTAATGATAAATATGTACTCACCCCATACTTATTTGTGCTAAATGTTGAATCCATTGATATAAAATTGTTGTGTGAGTGTTTGATCATCATTGAACACATCCACTTTGTTTGTATGCCTATTATAAAAATAAAGTTTTGAACAACATCTTGTTTTTGGTAAAAAAAAATCTCTCAGGAGAATCATTGTACCAACACTCCAGACTCATTGGATCACTTTCGTCCTTCACATATTCTAACCTTTTAATATCATTGTAAATGTTTAAGATATCTTGTCTTATCATTAAGGCATATTGAGTTATCCTTGTGAACAATTCACCAGATTCATGTTGTACGTCTAATATGAACTTGTATCATATTATCGTAACATTAAAACCATTTTTAATAAAATGTGTGACACTATCTCATATATCCATGGTCAAATGTGGTGCATAATTGAATTACTGAGGCTTACCAATTGCATCAATCCCATGGAAGACAACATTATATTTATCAAGATGCCTACATGCAGTGTATGTTATAACAACATCATCTGGTCTGAGTTGAAGTCGTCGTACGATAAAATGACATTGACAGCCAATTTTAATGCTTTGATGTGGATTACATTTTTTTCCCAACATTTAGTGCATTCATGGTAATTTGTCACATGGGTGCTAGACCATATGCACACCAATATCTATATACGAAAAATTACAAAAAAAAGATAAAACATTTATGCATGTTTGACATAGTAAACTAGAAATCAAAATTTATAAATTTATTGAAGAATAATGTGAAGACTCACATAGCATATTCTATATACATTTCAAAATTAGTCTCTTTGATATCCTCCATTTTTTTACTTTGTCTATTTCGAACAACAAATTGAGTAGGTGCACTTTCTCTTGATTGCTCCCCATTTATGAAATATCCAAGTCTATAATAAGGAATTATTGCCATTTGGTCCCCCCAAACTTCTATCCATGTCAAATCCTCAGATGAAAACTCCATCATATCTTCTGGGTCTTGACCATCCAATTCAATAATTTCTTCCCACTTCATTTTTAAATACCTATACAAATTATCATAAAAAAAAAATGGATTTCAATAAATATTATAATGTTGTAAAAATAATAAAATCAATAACAAAAAAAAATACATTATTCAAAGTTGACAAAATTATAATAATAACTTAAGTGTATAATAAACATTATACACTAAAGTTTATTATAAATAAATTAAAAGTGATACTAATGCATCTCTAAAATCATGTATGAATTTAAATAAAATAATAGTACTTTTATAAAATTAAATGTATACTAAATGATATTAGATGTAAAATAAAATATTACAAATTTACAATATCTTATATAAAAATTAAAAGTAATACTAAACAATATGAAATGTACAATAAAATATTACAAATTAACAATATAATAATAGTGCACGAGTTTATTAATAAATTTATAATAGTGAATGGTTTTATTAATAAAATTTAAGATAAAAAACCCCCGGATCGGGTGTTGGTGCAGGCCACATGGCATCAAGAGGAGGCACACATAGGCCACTGTGGTGAGAGCCACGTGAAGGGTTCGTGCCAAGCACAACCGCCACCCCCATGCATTTAATCCCTCCTACGATGTCCGAGGTGCCATTAAGCATGGTGCGCTTCCTGTCTCTGGCTTTCATTTCGATGGGTGATTTCATTAAGACTTTGCATGTGGCTCGGCCTTCATCTCCACCGGCTGAGCAGACATGGTCCATTCTGGATTACCTCTTCCTTGTGCTCTCCTGTTGTGCTTCAAACCCTTCTTACCTGCACCTTGGTGCTCTCCTGCAACTGGTTATTCTCCTGGCCTCTTCGCTCAGCTGGGGTTTCTCTCGCAAGCCAACCATTTCTCCTGCACTGTCAACATGCCTAGCAAAAGAGGCAGGCCAAGTAGGGGCTCGTCCTGGACTCCATCCCAACTACGAGTGCCTGTACCTCGTCCTAGTTCTCATTTCGACTTTAGACGCCTATTCCCCTCACAATATTTGTTGTCCTCGCATTCCTCGCACTCATCACACTCTTCGCAGCCTGACTTGGAACCACTCGCCACCTCTTCCCAGCTTGAAGGTTTGGTTCTCACGGACAGTCCGGTCGGCTTACCCTCAGAGCCCTTCCTGGATAGAGCCTCCACTTCTCGGGCACCTCTTGAAGCACTTCCACCTCCCCTAGCTAGCGTACCTTTGCTGGCTTCTGAAACTTTTCACTTCCACCCACCCTTGGAGGCACCACCATTTCCACATTCTATCTTCGACTCTATCCTAGATGAGTAGATGCAGGAAATCATGGACATTCTATACGGGCTGGTCTTCGGCCTCCGACAGGGAGTGGATGATCTACAATTCCAGGTGCAACAACTGGATGGGAAATCCTCTACACTCCTCCACATCCTCTCCACCTTCTAGAGAGCAGTAGTGCAAGCCGAGGACGTCCTAGCAGAAACGTTTGGTTGGGGCGAACAGGAGCTTCTAACGGAGGGTGGCAACCTGGGGCAGGCCATGCAGGTGGATGGGGAAGTGGAAACAACGGTGGATAATATAGATGCTGATGCGTAGATGGAATGGCGAGGACACCTATCGAAGAAGAGCTCTGGAACGAGGCCACCCATGGCACCTGGCCGGAATATAAGCCAAATGTATGATCCCTATGGGGACTCTACTTTAGTCTTAGTCTATTACTCTCAGTTATGTTTATAGTTTTACTAGTTTGATAGACATGTAGACCTTAACACCGGTTGGTTGAACTGGTTTCCCCCTTGGGGCAGTTCAGTTACTACAGCCTGGCCATTCTGAACATTCTACAACTTTGGTTTTGATTTTGAAAGCTCTTTATACTTTAATGAAATACTCTTACTTACAAAAAAAAAATTAATATAAAAAGAAAATTATTTAACATCATAAAATTATCTATATTTTTAATTACAATAAACAAAATAAAGTTTAATATTCAAATAAATTTATAAATAAAATAAAATTTAATATTTAAAAACAATATAAATTTCTATTTTTTTTAATTTAAATACTAAAATCCAAATTTCACCATAACCATCATAATTTTGAATAAATTTAATATGTTAATAATTCATAATTTAAATACTCATATATATTTTAAAAAAGATTTTCTATTTTTTTTTAATTTTAAAATAAACATTATTATATTTTTTTAATAAATCAAAAAATGTTGAATCATTATAAAATTATATAATAATATGAATGAAATAATGATAATTTTATATCTCTCCATTAAAAATTAAAAGTAATACTAAATGATATGAAAACTAAAAGTAATACTAAATGATATGAGATGCAAAATAAAATATTACAATTTAATAATATTAGATATAAAAATTAAACATAATATTAAATGATAAAAATTAAAAGTAATAGTAACTAATATAAAATGTGAAATAAAATATTACAAATTAACACTATAATAATAATGCATGGGTTTATTACTAAATTTATAATAATGTATAGTTTTATTAATAAAATTTAAGATAAAAAAAATAAAAATTTAACATCATAAAACTATCTATATGTTTATTTACAATAAACAAAATAAGATTTAATATTCAAATAGATTTACAAATAAAATAAAATTTAATCTTTATAAATATATATAAATTTTAAATTTTTTAATTTAAATATTAAAAGTCAAATTTCACCATAACTACCATAATTTTGAACAAATAAAATAAATATAATATATTAATCATTCATATTTAAAATACTCATATATTTAAAAAAAATATTATTATATTTTTTTAATAAATTAAAAAATGATGAATCATTCTTATACATACATTTATAAAATTATATAATAATATGATTTAAATAATGATACTTTAGTATCTCTCTTAAAAATTAAAAATAATACTAAATAATATAAAATGCAAAATAAAATATTCTAAATTAATAATATTAGATATAAAAATTAAACATAATACTAAATGATATAAGATGTAAAATAAAATATTACAAATGACAATATAATGATATTACACAACTTAATTAATAAATTTAAAATTTGAAATAAAAAATTGAATTTCAACATCATATCATATTATGATATTTACCTTTAACTACAATAAATAAAATAATAATTAATGTTCAAAGAAAAATCATAAATAAAATAAAATTTAACATTTAAAGAAAAATTATGTTATTTCTTAATTTAAATACTATAACTATAATTTCACAATAAACATAATATTTTTTTATTTTTTTTTGTATAATTTCACCATAATCATTATGATTTTAAACAAGTAAAATAAATTTAACATATTAATAATTCACAATTAAAATACTCATATATATTTCAAAAAGATATTGTATTTCTTTCACACTTTTAAAAAGGTTATTGTCTTATTCCAACAACTTAGAAAGCCATTATATAGTTTTATGGTCACGATTAACTATCAACTTGTTTGTTTTTCACAAATTTCTTCATTCCACATATTTTCTTTGCTTTTTGTTTGCATTCTGTTTCTATTTTTCCAATATGGGTTTGAATTCCATTCTCAGGAAGTCTATGGTTAGACTCATATTTTTGGGCAAGTGCCAAAGTGTCATATATGAGGTCGAATCCTGTATAGCATGCACAAAAACCATAGACAAAAATTGTTTGTAGGTCCTTCACACCATGTATCCTCTTTAACTTGTGTTGGATTTCAGTCATTGAAAGGTTGGGAATTCCATGATGAAGAATGTCTATCACAAATTGCTTTCTGCCAAAGCGATAATTGGTTATGAGTTTCAGGGTATGGAAGCTTGGTTGTATTCTTGAGTCACCCATTGATTACCCTTTCTATGAAATCATAAGAAAATAATGTTGATTAGAAACTTTAGCAACAATTATTTCATAAAAATAAAGAAATTAAATACTAACTTGTTGATAATAAATAAATTAGAAGAAATAATACAAAAAAAATAAATTAAAATAATAAATTTTTTTTTAAGGTAGTATTCTTATTTTTTATTACCTTGAATAATAAAGAAATTATGGGTTTAAATGTATAAAGATAATAAAATAGAAAAGAATTGCATTGCACATTACAATACAACACATTAAATAAAGAAAAAAAAACAAAACAATACCAACCACATATTCATGATAAATCTATTAACAACTTGAAGGGGGTTGATCCTCGTTAAGTAACTTTAAAAACCTTACATAGGCATAGTCTAATGTCGAACTCGGGACGTATTGGGGGCTATCTAAGGAATAGGTTCCCTCCACCATTTGTAGCAGTGAGATGCCCCAATTTTTCTGACTTAAAAAAAATCACTTGTACCAAGATTCCAAGTTAGAGAACAATCATCACACCGTCTCATAAATGTTCCCCTCATAAATGAGTCATAATTAAGAAAAAAAAAAAGCATTGTGAATCCATTTAACACTTAAAAAAATAGAAATAAATGAATTACTCTAATTTTAAACCATACATTTTAAATATTTTTAAGAAAGAAATTGAATTATATTACATTTGGACTAATAAAAATTAATATACATTACAAACTCTCTTGATATTCTAACATGCCACCTCTATCCGTGACTAAAATTAACTAACTTTAATATTAAAACCAATATATTTTGTCTAACTTCACTTCACTAGTTTTTAATGATGTATTTTTCCTATTTATGCTAAGTTAAATTATATGATTATTAAATTAACTAATATCAATCATGTTATATGAAAAATGCACCCACTACCAAAAACTTTGAAGGACAACTATGAGTAAATATAGAATTTCATTTACTAATTGAAAAATGAAATAATTACTCAATTTTTAGCTATCTATACTTTCAATCTTCAATCTTGAAAAGAGAAACTAATAATACCCTAATAAAATAAATCATTATTGTCAAGTTCATAAATTTAAAGATATTTTCTTAATCTTAGTAAATGCTAACTGAATTATTTGAGCTCATAACAACTCAATATCCAACACACAACATGCATATGATTGTAAACTATAGTAAATGAGATAAGTTTATTAATAAATATTTATTGAAATTCAAAGTGTTATTATTAATAACACCTTATCTATGAAAGGAAATTTACTAAATATATGATTGTAAACTATGGAAAATGAGATAAGTTTAGTAATAAATATTTTTTGACATTCAAAGTGGTATTATTAATAACACCTTATCTATGAAAGTGAATTTACTAAATACTTGAAGTCCGAACGGATGGCCAAATGCAAATTTCAATATTTTTTTTATTCTTTGTATTTGATCTTTTTTTTTATTTTTTATATTTGATCTTTTATAGTTTAGACATATTATTATCTCAAGACAAAATACAATACTTGTTGTAATGTTACATGTATGTTATATTAGTTTATTAATTTAGCAAATCCATGTTACTAGTTTTTATTTTTTTGTAAATTAATCCACATTTATAAAATAATAATATTTTATCTATAAGCAAGTTGGTCAACAACCAAATTACCATAATTCTATTACATATAACTAACTAGTTCTATTACATATAACTAATGGATTAGAATTAGAAAATGTTAAATTTAATTCTCACTTACTTACATATTCATAGTTGCATTTCCATTTATTAATTCCTCCTTATCATTGTTTTTTTTATGTTATTTTTTATATTCATTTTCATTACATGGGTTATCATTGAAGAATATATTAAAGATAAAGGGTGGGTAGGCTGACATATTCATCACATATATTATCATTGAATAATATATTAGTATTTATTGTTATCATTGATTAATATGCGTTATTATTAATTAGTATTTATTGTTATCTTATGATTACTTGAAAGTTTGATTCTAAATTGACACAATCTTAATGATAAAGGGTGCGTAGGCTTACATTTTCATTACATATGTTATCATTGAAAATTATATCTTATGATTAGTATCTATTGTTATCTTATAACTACTTGAAAGTTTGATTTGAATTTGATATATTACATTGGATTAGTAATTAGTTAATGTAAAATGTTTAATAAAATATTAAACTTTATATATAAATTAAGAAGAATTTTTATATGAATTATATGAATGAATTAGATAATATATGTGGATAAAAGGTGAATTTCACACCGTGTTTTAATTTCATTGTTTTTTTTTTCTTTTTGTAAATCATCAAAAAAGATCATCAAAGAACAAATTTACAAGAACCACAATGCTATGACGAAGAAATTACCTTGAACTGAACTGAAATTGCAAGAAATTTGTTGAAAAGTAAACACGAGCCATTTGTCTTGTACAACTGCACCGATTTAAGACTATAAGAGTCGCAGCAGTCTGTTCATCTAAACAATTTAGACAAAACTTACTGAAGTTAGAATTGGGCAATTTGGGACAATTTGCAGCAAAATGTATTTCTAGTCACCAGTCAACGAAATGGACGTGTATTGCAACTATTTTGAACAATTCTAAACAACCAGGTCTATGAAATTACCTCGAGCTGACGTAACGGGAAGGGGATTTGAGATGACAAGTTCCATGTTCATAAAAAAAATTAAATTGAAAAGTTGACTGAACATAGAACTTGAGAAGACTAAACAATATGCAGCAAAATTGATTTCTGAAATTGTGTGCAAAATATGTCCTTATTGCAATCGATTTACCAAATAACCATTACTTTGTTTATTTTTTGGGCTTTATAATGAGATGAAATCCATAGGATCAAAGCCAACAATCCAAAAGTAACTCACAATGAAGCTTTTGGCGTCGCTGCCAAGAACGTAAGATAATGATGCAACTATCGAAATGTTTTCATCTAATGAACTATTTGTTTTCCTTTTTATTAATCCTTATTCGAATTCAAATCTATTCACTATTATTTATTATTTAAATGTAATAATTAATTCAAACTTAATTATTATTTAAGATTTATGTATAAACCTAGACAATGAACTGTGTGCAGAAACTGATCGAATTAGCTATAACCGTAGCCAACCGATTTCTTTTTTCTGACATTTATGCTAGTTACTACCGCTTATAACCTACTGATAGTACCCTTCATATATGATCGGTGGTCTGAAATTCATTGAATCATTGGAACCACATCGAATTCCCTTCATCAAATTACTGAAAACCCTATTGTACAGGCTCAGTGGTTGAAGGCCACATCATTATACCACTAAATACAAGAAAACAAAGGTAATTTGAGTTTAAAATTTACCTGTATCTGGATGAGCTTGGAAGATTCCCAATGCCTAAGAAGATCTCGACCAGCAAAAAGGGATCGCGCTCAGCAAAAAACATCATTTTCGGAAGAAAACCCAGCTGAATGAAGTCGGTTCTCGATATGTTGAGAACCAAAGCGTGGGTAGGTGGATAATTAAACTCAGGAGTTGTGTTGGATTACTTGTCTACGCCTTGAACTCCCATGAAATCCATAAAATCTATCAGGAGTACAGAATGACAACGGATCACCTCGAAAACCATGCATTCATCCATTAACACTTACCTGCATCCAAGAAGCTACAAAAGGAAAACAAAAACCAAAATGGTGCAGAAGGCCTAGGGTCGTCGATCCAGGCGCTGACGTGAAGGATATTGTGTTGTGATGGGAATATGCGGGTCTAACATGCCAGGACCATCCTATGAAACATGTGGTGATGTGCTTCCATGGCAGGATGGCGGACAATGCGATATATGCCTATGAGTATAGTGATGGCTACTATAATACATATAATATGAGTATATATAATACATATCATCTAAGTATATCCATGCACTGACAAAGTATTAATGACTCTGCAGCAGGCTAGATATTGCTCGCCTTACATGGTGAACGCAGACTATGATGCTAATGGGTGCATAATTTCTCTCCAAACTATGCACATCAAACTCTAAAAGTGTCTTTTGTTTGAGAATTTTAGTGAGGCGTACATGCACCCGCATAGGGTTTAGATAGCTATTCAAATTGTCTTGACATGGTAGTTTATTCTTGGCGCTAGTTGATGATGTTTCCTGTGTTGCGCTAGAAGCACTCCAACTCGTGATTGTAGGTCCTATAATATGTTGGAATCATTTTAATAGCCTATTCATGCTATCACACACGACGTATTCGCCCTGCATCTCTTTTAAACCTCGATTAAGTCACGCAGGTCCCACTAAATATGTTTGATAACAGCGTTTAATTTTCTAGTTTGTTAATTAAACAGAATTATCATCTCAGAGAGTTAGTATTTTTTTTTGACAGTGCATAATAGGTATGGCAAGTTGACTTGATGGTTACCAAGACGGTTCTGATTTTCAGTTTTTTATTTTTAATTAACAAGTTGATTTAACGGCAATTTCAGTTTATAATTTTTATTAACAAGTTGATTTAACGACAATTTCATGATTAGATAACAATACATTAGCCTTGCCCTACCGTGTTTAAAAGGTAATGCCAGTCTGACGTTTACGTTATAAAACCGTGTCTAAACTTCAAGTTCCAAATAAACAATGTATTTCAATGTGCAACCCTTAGTTCGGTGATGCCTGAATAATGGTTGCATAATTTAGGTGGACAACTTGAAAATAAGTTTGTACATCCTTAACAACATAAAGTTATCATGATGCGTCAATTTTTAATGATGCATGAGGTGTAATGATGTAAAACCCCTTTTTAGGAAGATGTAAGTAGGTAACGCATCGTAAGGACATGAAGATGCAAGGTTATATTTTAACAATAATCCTTATGAAGGTAGAGTAAGGAAGATGCTTAAATAGTTATAGTTTCCTTTTATTTTTAGTCAAGTATTTACTATAAAAATGGCATGGTTATGAAGAGTTAGGTGATTCAAATGCTGGCACGCATACAATTAAATGTGAAGGGTAGTTTTAATCTTTTTTCGAGTTACATAATTTATTCGGTTGTTTATTTTAAGCACGAATGTTGTGATACTTGTTGAATTGAGTTACAAACTCTCTTGCACAAGGCCTTATCGTGATTGTATTCTGTTGCATTTGGATCTGTAGCACTTTGTAGATAGGTATTGATTTAGTTGTGTTCTGATGCGTCGGTAATCATTAATGATGATGGTCTGATTTAGAATTAGATTGTTAATGTACAATTAATTCAGTTCAGGGTATGGTGTCGTTGATTAGCTGAATTTATGTTAGAGTTCTTTCATTTATGGATTTCGCATAATGTACGTTTTAGGTTGGAATAGATTCCTTTACACAACAATTAATTACCGTCGTTTACCTTGTGCCTTAAGGTTGTAGCCCACCTAGCGCCTTTAAGTACCCTTGTTGCTTGATTAGTTATTATTAGGATGTGTGGCTCATGGGCCTTGATGACACACAATGTTATTCTTGGGATTTTACCCGYGCGCCTTGTAACCATGTTGTGGTGTGATATCCTAAGCGCCTAGATTTATTGCACGCAGGGTATTGAAGTTGATTTATGTTAATTCAACATTAGATCACGCGCGCGCCTTTGAATAATGTTATAGTCAWATTCAGTACTGGTGATTTGCGTGCCTTGGTCATGCTTATGTTTAAGTGTTAAATTGCTTGCGTTATGGACTCAGTTGAAGCATAAATGTCACACCCTGATTCACTAGCACGCTTGTCACAATGTTACTATATGGGTTCCTTATGTTTAGATTTAGTGGCGTGCTTGATCGTTAAATGAGTTATGTTAATCTGGCTAATGGATCGGGTGCATGCCTTGAAATTGATGTTGGTTTGTGAATTCGCTGATTGATTTAATCACGCACCTTGAAGTGAAGTATATCTTTTACGCCTTAATATATATATAATTACCTTTTGTACGTCGTTGGAGTCGTAAAAGTCAAGTCTATTACAATATATCACATTTTAACAATAAAAACTTAAGATATATTCATTTTATATATAACAATTTAAGAATAAAAATTTAGAGTTTATCTTTATATTTATGAAGCACGTATATAATTCATATATAAAATTTCAAAGATCAAAGATTCGAAGTTATAATTCCATATCTATGAAATATATGTATTAAGATGGTATAAGAATCCTATTTTTAATAACTTGAGTTTAGGGTTCAATGTGAGTTTTATATATACTTATTTCCTTCTAGTTCTTTTTTCACTAGACCTTATTATCACCTTATATTAAAATATACAAAATCTATTATCTATATTCAATGTAATCTCAAACTGATATGGCTATCCCTTCCAATATAATACATATTACTTTGGGGATTCTCAAATGAAGTCAAGCTATATCGATCATTTGGTTTTCATTAAGCTACAAGCATGTTATGCATTCTATGTACTAATTATCAGGTATTGATGTTCTCATTAACTTAGAAGTATGTTATGGTACTAATTATTATGTATGGATGTAGTGTGACTAAAGCAAAAAATAACATGCATTCTATGTACTAATTATCAGGTATTGATGTTCTCATTAACTTAGAAGTATGTTATGGTACTAATTATTATGTATGGATGTAGTGTGACTAAAGCAAAAAATAACATGCATTCTATGTACTAATTATCAGGTATTGATGTTCTCATTAACTTAGAAGTATGTTATGGTACTAATTATTATGTATGGATGTAGTGTGACTAAAGCAAAAAAATGGTATGGTGATCCCTTCCAATCTAATCTAAAATTGATATGGCTATCCCTTCCAATATAATACATGTTACATTGAAGATTCTCAAATGAAGTCAAGTTATATAGATCATTTTGTTTTCATTAAATTACAAGCATGTTATGCATGCTATGCTATTAATTATTAGGTATTGATGTTCTCATTAACCTAGAAGTATGTTATGGTCATGTATGGATGTAGTGTGACTAAAACAAAAAATGATATAGTGTGATTAATTATCATGTATGTATGCAGTGTGACTATTTATTTGTTGATACAAGGATTTGAAATTGGTGGAATCATATTTGACGGGTAATATTTCAATGCAAAATAAATATATATTCAACTATTTGTATTTTTCTCTTATCTCAATTTATAAATGAAAATGAGAAAGACATATTTAAAGTATAGTAGAAAACTAAAATGAACTAAGTATTGACTAATGTCAATTTTATTAGTATAGATTATCGATCTAATGGTTGATCCCTTGGGAACAAACAATATAGGCAGACTAGAAGAGGGTATCATGTGAGAGGTTGGGAAAACATAACATCAACCTGATATATCATGTACAACACAAATAAGACAAGAAAGTATGACAACAATAATAAGATTAAGGAGTGATAGGTGTTGAGGGGATCATTCTGGATCCCAAAATCTAAAAGGATGTTTATTCGTCTTATGGTCTAGGGAAGAATACAAACAATGAGGTATATACCCTTGCATCTTATCAAGGATTGTAGTTGTTAAGTTTGTGTTCCATAGATAAAGTAACTATCATTGGTAACTCAATATTTGTTATTAGTTCTTTGAAGAATGGAAATGACATCTCCTCATCCTCTATTGCAAGAATTATTCAATGAGAAACTCTATTAACCATTATATTTCATAATATCTCACAACACTACGTGAAACTCTCTCTAAATATTGAGGCCAAAATCAAGGAGAATATTCAAGATACTCTTATAGAAGAAGAAAACACCCTTAGGGAGTATGAAGGTGTTTGATAGGATTCCAAATCATTTCCATGATGTATTCTGAAAATAAAATATATATAAAAGGAAGTTGGGTGGAACCATATCCCCCCACCTGTCACATTAGAAGTTTTGACATGAGGAGAGGGATTCAATCCCCTTCCTAAAAACCCCCAATATGCATTTCTCCCTGCACTATGAAATATTGAATGGATGGTACAAACCATATCCAACCACTTGTGTCAAATTCTTGGTGTTTACCTTTCTCTTTATTTACACACATTTTGTGTCTCTCGATATTTAATGGTGATTGGAATATGAGAGAATGTCTATATTGGTGCATTTATTTTCTCTCACGCCATAGAAATTTTTTTGTTTCTACATTCATATAATGCTTTGGTCTTGGTTTTTCATTTTATTATACTTAGCTTAAGACTTTTCCCTTTGCACTTTATTTTTGGTGTCCTTTCATGGTATGAGAGGTTTGTGGTTTGAGGAAGGACCTTTATTAATGTGATAATCATATCATTGAGACTCATGCTAAAGTGACATACATCACTCTCATGGTGGAGAATATTAAGACCTAATTCGACACTCTGTAACGAACCCCTTCGTTAGGACTACAAGCGAAGTAGAAGTTCAACTTTTTTTTTTCTTTTTAGGTAGGAAGGCTAAGATGAAAATAGTTGAACCACACAACTGACGACTAATGCAAGCATATAGTCCAGGCAACAAAAATCTATGACTCCCCACATTGGCATGAGGGAAACTGGGTGAAATGTGCATAGAGAAACAAGGGGAAACAACAACCCGCCCAACACAACATGACCATGCCTACAAGCTAAGGGACAACATCCCCTCCTAACACAACGGACTTGATGACTAATGAATAGAACCTCAAGGCGCGCGAACCCAATGCATGAAGGAATTCAACCCGTGCGCCAAAAGAAAACTTACAATGTTCCACAACACGCACAGGAAAGACACCGACTCCAGCCAAGTTATCATTCACCTCTACCCAATAGGGCATGCCATGATCCCCTCATCAGGAATCATGCCATCCCCAGGTGATAGACGTGTCAATATACTTGGCATAGTAAATTCTATATGTACCATAGAATGAAGACCATCCCATGTGCTAGCAGACCGAAATAGATGACACAAAGACTACACCCACCCCCCAAGAAACGGGTCAGCAAGACGCAACATGGCGTCAGCAAGAGAGCACAAGCCATTACACGATTTTTCCAACCATTCAACCATTAATCAAGTCTAGATTATTCAATAAATACCAATCTAAATTAACATAACTTACACTCTAATTTAGCATGTCTAAATTACAATTTAGTCAATACACATCAATCTAATTTAAGATGAATTAAAATCTAAATTGGCAATTCTAAATTAATCACTAAATACCACCTAACTTAGCAATTAATGTCCTAAAAAAACATTAACAATATAAATGTACAAGATGCAATTATCACGCTTGTTAGTGACATTAATTTACAATTTGTCATTAATGTACCATCTAATTTAACATTATATGCATATTAGTGGAGCAAGTCTAAATTATAATTTGGTCATCAATGTACCATCAAATTTAACCTTAAATGCAAATCAAATTTAGCAAGACTAATTAAGTCAATACTAACACTATAAACAATAATATTATAATTACATTCTAATTTAACAAGTATGGTTTAATTAATACAAAAACTACATTGACATGTCTAGTATAAGTTAATCTATAGGTTGTCTACTCATTTAAAGGTTGTCTATTCAACTGCTAAATCGCTACTGTATAAATATAGTTAAAAATCCTCAAAACCTCGATCTATAAAACACAACATTTATGTTGCCATCTTTAAGGAGGTTCGCAGAGTGGAATAACATGGTAACCGCCAAGGTAAATAGGAGGGAAACCCTGGGTTTAAACAAACATGAATTGCAGTTAAGAGTATTACTCCTGCAGTCAAATACTACATAATAAAACAATCTGACCCAATGAAGAGACTATCGGTAAATATTTTTTCCAGCTAAACATGGGCAGTAAGAAATCTTGATGGATATTCACTGTACAGTCTCTTAGTGTAAATTAAAGATACTAAGAGAACGATGGCACTACACACAATCGTCGTCTGAATTATTGACTACACAATTAATGTTATAAACTTTGCCATAATTATTGTCAATACAAAGTGCTAGTTTAACCGTGGCCCCAAAGCTATTTAACTCATTGAGGGAGGAAATCCGCCAATCAAAACGTGATACACGCAGTCAATTATGATGGGCGAAATGATGGCACTAAAAAAAATAAAAACGCAGACTTACGCCTGTTGCTAGGCGCAGCCATATGAACATATTACTCCTCAGTAAATATCATTCCACAATAGAAACTAAATAAAACAGAATAATTATTGTTCTGGTACGATTCATTATCACAGGAAAATAATAAAAAAAAATGAAATCTATCTACAGATAAGTAATACACAAACATACATTATCCACTGAATATTAGTGCAGACGGATAAGGTATAAAAATCGAAGATCTACCTCTAATTAAAAATGAAACCTATCTACAGATCAATAATACACAGTCAAAGAATAGATATCAGTAAAAATGTCATGCAAACTGATTTACAAATTCCCTGTCCCAATTCATTATCGAGTTTGTTGCAGTCGACATGGTAAGGAAATCATGGTTCTAAACATGATTGGTTATTAAAATTGCAATCTTAAAATGCAACGTTTTCAGTCAAAAAAAAATGGCAAATCACGAGAGTAACAAAGGGGCAAAACGTAGTCACAACCAATGGCCAAAAATGCAGTCTTAATCGTCTTCAAATGTTAGAGTGTAGAGGTAAATAAATTTAGAGAATATCCAGCAATGAAATGCATTCAAGATACCAAACGCAAAAAAATATTTATCTGGCAATGAAACGCCTTCAAGATACAAAAACGAAGAGAAAATATCCAACAATAAAATGCCTTCCAGATACAAAAATGTAAAGCAAATATCCATCAATGAAACACATTCAAGACACACAAACTTAGAGCAATATAAATCCGGCAATGAACCGCATTCAAGATATAAAAACATAAAGATTGGGCATTAACTCAGAGGTTATCAATCAAGGAAAAACAAGGATAATCTTTCAAGGAGCTGCAAGGTTTTTCAAAGTTTAGGCAATCAGACGCAGAGACACTCAATCGCCAGAAGGTGAAATGACCATCAATCAACCAAGAACAATCAACGGGGGCAGAAAGTTGGGCAGAATAATCATTTTCTCATCATCCACAGACAAAAAAGTAGGGCGTTAGGATCTATAGGTCTATTAACATTGAAGGGATGACCACTGGGACCGTCGATCCAACTACTATCTGACTGCTCAAGCGATAATGAGCTAGGGACGAGCGAGAAATATGAAGCGCAAACTCATCACAAAATCAATAAAATCATAGGATGGTCACAACATGTAGGGAATTGAAATCCAAGGGAATCAATCAACACCGAGTTTAAGGCTATGGGGAAATTAAGTTATCAATTAAAATGCTAATTCAAACATTTTCTTTACCCAATTAAAAATATAGAATTGAAAGCATGAGGTATAATAAGAATTTAGCATGCAAAATCAAGTAAGCATATTGTAGCCCAAGTCGTCCTCTCTGATTCGTTATCCTGTGCACTCCATGTAGCTCCCGTTTGTTAACCGATGAGACTTCACGGGTACCTCACAGCCAACGCTAGGGGTACTGTTCTTCCCCCTTAGCCCCCCGAGCCGTAAAGGGGCCACACACACTAAACCAGATACCAACTAGCTCTCAGCTCGTCTCGCAAGGTTGAGCTACCACTCCTCACTGAGCTGGGTGTCCCAACTCCCACAAGCTAAGTCAATCAAGTCTAAAATTATGTAGCATAACATTAGACATCACAGAAGAAGATCCATCCTCCTCCTCCTCCCTTTTTTATATAGAGTTTCTAAGTCATTTACTTTCCCAAATTCCCATTTAATTTATTGCTTAATAATTCAATTCGTAAAAATCCTTCCCATACATGTGTCACCCATCCCCTTCATTGCACCATAAATTAATTTCATTAATTAATTAATTACTCATATTTCCCTCACCCACCTAAAAGAATTCCTAGAATCTCTCCTAGGTGTCCCCATATTCCCTTACACGTTTTATTGACTTACCCCCTTACTAATTTACTAGTTGAGTTTAATTTAGAAAGTTCTTAAATGCTAGATACCTTACTAAGTTAGTCTTTCTTCTTTTTCGTTGTGTTTCCCTTTCTCTTTATGTTTCCCTCTTTCTCCTAGTTTCCTAATTTTTTTAAATTTCCTCTTTCCCTTTTCATTTGAAACTTAAATTGGCAAGTGTAGAGAATTACCTTTTCCCCTTTTTCTTTTTAATTAATAAAATTTTAATCAGCATATGTGAGAAACAATTAATTCCCTTTTAAAATTTTAAATCCCTCCATAATTTGATTTTAATAAATTAATCGAGTTTCTTACCCCCTTTTGCCACATGTTTAATGACGATTGTTAGTATTATTTATTTATTTCTATTTTCATTTTTTATATAAATATTTTTCTCTTACCACAAGTTTCACCTAGACCTAGATTTTAATTTTTTAGGCCAAGCGGCATTTTATTAGGGAAATTATTTTTAAATCTGTTTGATCATGTTCTTCATTCTAAGGCCATCTAGGTTTATTCATTTATTAATTAACAATGCGACGCACCCTTCAGGACGCACTAGGTTCTCCAAGGGTGCCACTCACCTCATTCTATTTCCCTTGTGCGACGTGCCCTTTAGGATGCACTACGTGTTCCAAGGGTGCCACTCGCCTCCTTCCATTTTTCTTGCGCAAAGTGCCCTTCAAGACACACTCCATGCTCCAAGGGTGCCACTCGCCTCTTGAATGACTTGGTATACATAAAAAACCCCTAGATTCAATACTTTTCCAGTTGATCTCGTGGGAGACTAAGGGACTCTAAGGAATAAGGCCCCTGCCTTATTGTACACCCTTTCGAATCATCGTGAGAGAGTATTATAGTTGGCCTTCACGACATCCTGGGTCTTTTTGAACTAGGTAGTCATTAAACTATAGTTTGAGCCACGACGAGAGTGTTAGTAGGTTGTGGCAGGGCTGTTTTCTGCACCTCTCCCTCAACATCTCTAGTAGTCATGTGTAACCCCTCTACTCCACATGTGAGTTTGGTCGGAAAGCTATCGTCAGCCTACATCATCAATGAATCATGTCAGAAATAATATCCATAATCATGCCATCTAATCAGATGAAAAAACATCATATATACAATAATCAAAACCCAATTTTCCACTCCCTGATGTTATCGGACTAATCAGTAGGTGCGAACACTAACAGATCTCCCTAGATCCACCTGGATCTAGAAAAAAATAGGAAAGGACATGACTCTTTCCCTAAATTGTAATCATTGAATCTCCTAATAGGGAGGAATACATGGCTTACTTTTATATCACTTCCCTAGGTCTCTGTGCTCCCGCTTCACTCCAGTGCTCTCGTGAGGTCAAGTCTAAGACAACACAAACCAACCAAAGTGAATATAGAAAAATATATCCAATGTCAACTTATGCATATGATCAAGGAATTACACAATAAAGTAAGAATGACTTTATGGGAAAGGGACATGTCGATGTATCATATTAATTGAAAGTAGAAGATACAACCTGATCGCCTTGATGTCGCAAGATTCCTTTTAGTGAACTTTGGTTCCAACACACACACTTGCTCTGTATTTGCATGAAGAAGATCCAATTCCTCTTGATAGACCAACTAGAGTCTCTAAGCTTCTATCTAAGCAGGGTTCTTCACACAGTTCCTTCACCAATTCTTCAATTAATCTTTCTTAACCTTTTCCATGAGACAACTTTCATATATAGGAGAAAGAGAGATGGTTACATGGATGAGGATGATCCCATCAAATCTGAGAAGTCAGTAAAATGACAACCATACGAATGCCAACACATTTTCTAGAAGATTCCCTTCTAGAACCCTCGATACCTCTTCTCTTTTCCAAGCTTGAAAATAGGTTTTCACTCTATGTATGGAGAAAATTGCGAGAATTTCACACCCTAGGTGTAGGTGGCCTGCGAGAATGAGGGATTCTCGCACCCTAGGTCATATGCAGCCTGCGAACTCACCTTGAAAATATGTTTTTGGAAGGAGATAAGATCCACTTTTCTCAGGAAAAAAGTCCTTGTTGGGAGCCTGAATACACCATTGTTAATACATCACCAAGATGACCAAAATCATGTGTAACACCTGACTCATTCCAAAGTCCAAGGGGTTTCATCGATGCCTCGGCATCCTCGAGGTCCAATATCCTACACACTCAGGAAAACCGAGTCAATAGCACCTATCTATGTCAATACGACAAAATAACATGGCATCAATCCATAACGCCTCATAATCATAATCAAATTCCCAATAGTATAATAATCTGGATCACTTGCAAACAAGTGTCCTCAAAGAATAAGTTTGCTCAGTGTGTGCAAGAGTGGGATGTTACACACTCAAACTATTGAAACAAATAAGGTGAGAAATGAGATCAATTTAGAATCTATGAACCATATTGAAATCTTGAGAGATTGAGAGAACGAGTCTTATACCCCATGAATATTCTTAGGACGAGGTATTTTGAGTTGGAGGGTTCCCTATATCAAATGCATTATTTCTTTTTTGGAATCTCCAATTTTGTTAACTTCCCTCCTTATGACCTACATTAACATCTCTTAGAATTCATGAACACTTAGGTGAATCTTCCAAATACCTTATTTTAGAAAACCTAAGAAAAATCTATTTCATATGGATTCCACACTTCATTACTCACATACACCCACTCACCTATAGGTATCATGGTATGACCTACTTATATGTTGTTTTCATACATGATATGCCTAGTGATGACTTACTTACCTCTCTTCCTTCATACTAGTGGCTCTTTCATGCTATATTATTATCCCCTGATTCATCGTACCTTATCCTAGATGCACTTGACCTATTTTCAAATCTCTAGGACTTGAATAAAGTCCCTCATCACCTCTCCTCTTTTCTTTGGCATTTTTCCTCCATTTTGACTTAATTAGACCCTTTAGGGTGTTGGTTGTGGATCCTGATTATCTTCCTGATTTATAGGTCTTTTACTTTCAGCCGTGTTTATACCCCATGAAGTATTTACACCCCAGAAGTATGTACACTCTTCCATGCATGGGAGTGCATAGGGGGGGTACCC
>JASDQU010438129.1:0-18783 GCA_032191745.1 Picea mariana
TTTCTGTTCAAGTGCTATTTCTGTTGCTATTTCGTATATCATTTCTGTGTATTGTGAAGATTATGCTGGATATTATACTGTTATTCTGTTATTTCTAGCATTTCGTTTCTGTTCTACATATTTTATATATCTGGTATCTTGCAGTTACTTTCTATGAATTCGATTCTAGACAGGTTTAAAACTAGTCTTTGGCACAACTCAACTTATAATGTTTATGTATTAAGGAAAAACTAACACTGTCGTCTCCTTTGTTTAAATTCATTGGTTACTATACTATATATTTTTCTTATTTATATTCATTTCATTTAAAGTATTCGTATAAGTCACTAATGATGGGCCTTGTTGATGCGAGGTACCCATCGGGGGTTTACTGCACCCTCTTTCCTTGGCCTGACCGTCTATCAGATAGCAAGTGACAAGACAAGGATATGAGCTTACGCATCAAAAGATGAGTGTCTCTCTGGGAGAATTAAACTGTTGGTTCAACATTTGTCCGTTTTATTAAAGTTTCGTTCACTTTATTTCATTTACATGTTATTAATAATTTCAGGGTATGTTTTTGTAGAGCTTCAGTCTGCGCAAGTTCCATATATCCACCCTTGTTCTTGGTGAAAAAGGCATTCGGGTTCCGAGCCCATCTGTTCTCAACTTTAGCTCTACAGGTTCTAGGAAATGGAGGTCATGGATCCATCCAGTTTTTCCATTCCAATTAGTCTTGTTTTCGCATTCACTGTTATAAGGGATCCATGTTCCATTTTTGAGTTTTGAACAACTATGTAATAATTTTCTTTGATATTGAACTATAGTCCTTGTCGTATGTACTCAGAATGACATAGTAACTCACAACAAGTTTTGTCTCTAGGTTTTCGAGTACCACATACTGTTACAAGAATTATTACAGTCAAGATATTTCGACTTACATGTGCTCAAACTATCTGTTCCAACACTAATATAATTACCATAATTTCGCAATGGTCATAGAGTCATGGGTACTCCCCTATTTTACTGTATTCGATTTATATTGAAAATAAAAAGAATTTATGACTAAGGCTAGGAAAAAGAAAACTTAACTCGCATTGTATCTGTGAATGCATTAAAATTCTAGTTTCTCTATTTCAGAATAAATCTAGTGGACTCCACTCCAGCATTTCTTTTATATGATTGCATTTACATGCCTGTCAGAATAGTCTATCATGGACATAATATAGGAATAGATCAAATATTTTTACATTATGTTGTAGACATTCAATCTTAGTTTTTCTCCTATGACGTCTATGCAGATTGCCAACAGTAATTAGGCTTGTATTTTTGTTTTAATTAAGGATATAATTATCTCGTGGAATACTAGTTTTTGTACTAGTTTTAATTATAGCCTATGTGGAAAAGGATGTCTCAAAAAAGTAAAATATGATCATAAGATTTTACCTTTTGATAATATCAAGGCCCCGTATCTAAATTTAGTTTTCCAAAAGCGTTTACACAAAGGCAGTTCTGAAAAAGAAATTTCGATGCACTGTAATTTATCCTATTGTTACTCTCATATAGTAGTACTCTAGTTTCTTTACATAGTTGATTGCTTCCATAAATTAGCCATACACAATTATTTAATTCTGTCATATCCATTAAAAGGTAAGATCTAGCATTTGTTTATAATTAAGTCCATCCGTAAGAGTCATTCTGAATTAGATTTGAAGGGAATTCTATCAATATTTATGCTTTGTTCACTCGGACAGATCTCCCCAGTTGTCATATCAATTCAGAAGTAATAGATTCACCATATCAGTGATTTAATCATTTAAAAAGAAATCGAAAATAATTAAATTCAGAATTAACACATGCATTACATCAGATATATAATAATCCAAATAGAGAAGGAGAAGATTAACATATCGGAACTAGTTTGTAGGAAAGACAAAGGGAACAACCAGGTTCCTCCCAACCGTAGAACAAGGCAGCCAAATCACTTGCCTGATTCACCCCCTAGCCTGAGCATGAGTCCATGAGGGAAAATTTGGAATATCCTCTTCAACAATGTCTTCCTCTATCAGTAGTCTTCTCCTTGCCTCACACTCAACAATCAGTGTTCATAACAACAAGTAATCAGTAGTTCTTTCCCCAGCATACTAGGCAACGTCTTGCCTCCTCACATATGCTATATATCAAAACTATCTTTTTTCCTAGGTCTTTTTCCCTCCCTTGGGAATTTTTGCAGCTTTCTAAATCTCTGATTTTCAGGGGCTGCCAATGGCCAATTCCTTGATTTTCCACTTGTAACAATCATCCCTAAGGTAGTTCCAACATGTTCCCCACTCAAGGAGTCATGGTCAGTTGATTTTAACATGGTTGTTCCATTTGTCCTCCTGCAATAATTATAAATATTTTGTTTTCATACAAGGGTCATAGTCAAATAGTTAGTTAGGTCAAATCAGGTCTCTTCCCAACAGTCAAAATCATTAACTATAATTTACCAAATTTGAAATTTGGAATTTCCATAAATGGAAAAAATAATTCAAATTCGAATTAACCAAAAATAGAATCATTTTCCTCATAAATTTCAAATTCAAAAGTAATAATTTTTTTTTTTTTTTGTGGCTGTCACATTCTCCTACATCATTCTCCTCTGATGAAAAAAATTAGGAGCTCCTTCTCATGGCTACTCTGATGCTGCTATTGAGATCCTTCTGGGTTCCAAACTTCATTTTGGAGTTGTCCCTCTACTCTTCTACCCTGTTGTTGTTTTTGTTGTCCTAGTGCTATAGGATCTCCTTTTGCCAGCCTCCACTTGCTGTCGAGTATCTTCTTTGCTGACCCCAACATAACGCTCCTTATTTCATCTATCTCCTTGTCCATCTTGTTCATGGGTTGGATTCTTTCATGCAATATTCCCTATTGTCACATCTCCTCCTCTCCACACAGATCAAGGGAAAGATTATTATGATCTCCCATGCTAACTTCATCACCTATGGCTCTTGCTTGCCACTCAACTGCAGACTCCAATTCTACAATGATGTTAATGAGGTTTTTCTCAACCATCTCCCCTGACAGTTTTATTTGTGCCAATTCCTTTGCTCTCATGTTATCTCCTTGCGCTGGCATAAGTTTAGCATTTTCTTGTTGTTCCTCATGCTGGAATTTTTCTCCTCTCTTCACGAACACATCCTTATAGCAGTCTTCCTTTGTCTCTAGATTTCTGAAACAATCCTCCAACATATTCAATTCCTTCTCCTATTAAGTGAGAATTTTATCTGAATGATCCTCTTCCTTCTTCTCTTGGACATATTTTGATGTCTTCTCCTTCTCGTTCTTCATGACAGTGTTTGTTGGTTTTCCTTCTTCTACACCTGCAACACATAAACCATCCTCTCTTGGACTACTTGATAGGAATGTGTTGATTCCCCCAATGATCAGAACACACCCTTGATCTTTCTCTTCTCCTAACATCACTCCTTGTTGATATGAACTCTTCTCTAAGTTTATGAGACTCTCATACAGTCTCATCTCCTCTTCCTTTCCCACCTAGAAACCTGAATTTTCTTTTCTTCCTTCCTGGCAGTCTATGAGATCCTTGATTGATCTCTTCTCATTTCCCTCCCAGAAATATGAAATATATTGAACTGATATCTCTTCCTCATCACCAAGGCTTTCTCTAATTTCTGACTCACAAATGTGAAATATTTCCTCCTCTATGTTACTAAGGGTTTTGACATGCCTCAACCACCTCTGCAACATCTTTTTTTTCCTCCTGGAAATCAGTTGCAAGATAGGCCACTTCACTTTCTTCTTCACAGGCCACTCATACCTCCAGCTTCCTTGCTCTCTTTTTTACATCAACGCATCGAACCTTTCTTGGGTCTCCTTGAGCTCTTTGTCCATCTCCTCTTTACCTTTCCCTCTTGGAAAGTGTGTTGTTTGTTGCACACATGAAAATATTTCTTCACAAACAAAGCCTCAATAATCTATCTTCTTATCCTTTTCCTGTTGTCTACAAACAAAAATCCTCTCTGATACCATATGACACAAACCCCCTTGTTGCAAACCCCCACCACCTCTTGCGGCTCGCACAACCTCCTAATCTAGGATCGTTTGTCTTCAGAGCTAAATCAAATCTCACATCCCTGTTAGATACCTATTTAATGCACAGAAGCCCTCTAAAACCCCTCCTCTACTATGGGTCCTTACAGATATGAACCATGCGGTCTAATTCTTTTGGCCCCTTTCACCTTTAAGGATCATATTCAGGCTCTAGCCCTTTGTTTCAGTGGAAATCACATATGACCACAATCTTAAAACCAGGTTCCTAGCTAACAGGTGCTACTTTGGTGCTCTGTATATTCAGGATCTGGGAGTTTCAACAAGACAACACCTCAACTCCTCTGAACACATGAAATCATGAATTCTAGAACTACTATGGGAATTGACGGTTCATACTCTGTGCCAAGATCTACGACTCTAAGAGATTTTAGGACTCTGGTCTTCGAGAATCATGTCCCAACAACAACAAAAATCAACCGAAGGCTGAATCGGTGAACTACTCCATGCTCCGAGATGTGGAGATATTCACAAATTGAACCACACTTCCTTCTCGAGTGTCGAAATTACGAACTGACGAACTACTGGATATACGATCCACGTGTCCCTCTTGACAGATGGTCGAGATCTACTCTAGCCTTTGGGCCTTCTATATTTTTCGACCCAAAAAACATTACACCTCCATTTCCTCTAGATTTCTAGATCTCTGAACTCCAAGATATGTTGACGCGTGGCTATCTACATCGAGGATTAGGATTTGTTTAGGGATTCAAAACTTCGGGAGTCACTCAGACTCTTGTATCTAAACTTAAATTGTTATGAATTTTCGAACTTCGGAACAATGTTTGATATTTGGACACGTGTCCCTTCAATTGGATGGTCTGGATTTTCTCTGATTCTCAGGACTTTGAGAAACCTTCCTTCTTTGAGCCCAACACACGGAAATCTCTGTATATGCAAAGTCCAAAGGAATTTAGGAGCTAATGGTTGTGATAATTACTTGGATCCAATGGTTGTTATTCCACACACTCATATCCGATGACTTGAGTCGGTTCTCCCTTCGTGCACATCCCTCCTTCTACTTGAGACTAAATCCATTGGCCCAAATTTCTCTACAGCCCATCTGACGGTTGGTGTCTCTCTTCCTTTGTTGTTATCACACAATCCTTCTAAATGAATGATTTATAAATATTTTTCGAAGGCTCGACCTTTGCTTCTTCCTCTGCAGGATTGATTGCTTGGTCTCTTCCTAGTCTGCCTCTCCTGATCTTCGACACTTGAAATAATTTTGACTCTAGCGCACTTCTTGTGCTTACCCTTTCAAGATTGACTAACACTTTGACAAAGTCTTCTCTCAGTGCACTCCTTGCACTCGTCTCTGCATAACTTCATACTATCTTTCTCGAGCTTTCAAACCTGTAGATGGTTAGGCCTCTGCACACCTTGTGTAGGCTCTGTGCACACTTTCACTATTCCTATTGTGCTAGTAATTGCTGTGAACCTCAAAGGGGTTTCGACACTTTTCTCAACCAAATGATTTCTTGTGCCCTCCTAACAACCTTTGATCTTCCTCCAAATATTTACCAACACTTCAACAGTGTGTTGGATTCGCGCACTCCTTCCACTCAATTCTCTTTGAGTATTGAACCTCAAATGCTCACCTCCTCACTCCTTACATCGACTCTGAGAGTGTTCAATAACTCTGATGTGCAATCCTTGCACTATTCCTTCTGATCTTGAGAGTGATTCTGGTGTGCCCACCTGGCATGCTCCTCATAGAACTCCTAAATGAGTTCTTACACATTCCTTGCACTTGCCCTTTAGAGTTTTCTAACAACTCTAATGTGCGCTCTTTTCATAGTCGTGAGAGCCCAGAAACAGTCATGAAACTACAGAGATAGGGTATTCTATCTATTCCTTCTAAGAGAACATGCAAGCACTACCAAAATTTATAAACATACACAGTAACCATTCAAGTGCATTTAGAAAACACATATAAAAATACACATAAATTTTTATAGAGGGAAATATGTTCTTTTCATTAATACCAAATGTTCTTTATAGTGTGTACAAGACTGGACTGCAACTTTGTATCAGCTCTCTCTCTCCTCTCCTCTTCTATTCTCCTCAGTGATTTTTAGTAACTATAAACTGGGCATATATTACATTGATTTATACATGAGGGGATTCTGAAGCCTTCCCTCCAGGTTATTCTAGTGATTTTCTTTTCGTAATTAAAGAAACCTACCACTAAGTTTATTACATTAAATGGGTAATAAAATCTCATATATGAGTCGATGCTCGATATACGTACAAATACATGTTATTAAAGATGACTTTAGACTCAACCTATACAAATACAATGGCTTGGATTTCCTTGATTCTTTTCAAACTTTAATTACATTAAATTTTGTTAATTTTGGGATTTGAACTCAAAATTGAGAAAGTTGGTGCTTCTCTCTTTGGGATCAGCTCCCTCCTAGTACATTGTTGCACTGGTTGTTGACACACTGATAAGTTGGAGAGATTCTCCTGCATCACAGAGGAGGTATGAAATAGACATTGTGGCATGTGCATTCTCCTAGGCCGAGTACACTGAGCTAAGTACAAAATTCATTGATATTCTTTGAGCTTTGGAAAACATGTATGTGGAAATTCCTACGACTTGAATGCAGGGGCAGGATATTCCCCCTGATTTTAAGCTCTCTACCATAAAGAATCGCTTGCATATTCTGGAGTCCCAAATCATAGCTCTTCATCCCACACTCCACCAAGCCATTCCAACACCAACTCCATTCCAACAAAATATTCAGTTGGCTCAAGAAACTATCTAGGACTATCAGTACAAGGTTAAGGAATTTTCAACAATGGTGGATTGCGACTTTTATCTATAGAATCATATCCAGAATCCACCTGAGGTATTCACATTTGACAATAAAGTACACAAAGTTGAGCCTGATGCTGCCCAACAAATTCATGACCTAGCCTCCTTGACTCCTAAATACTGTGTCATACGAATGTTATCAATTGCAACAAAGACACAAGAGATAATTACATCTTGGGATGAGTAGTAGAGCATATCATAGCTCATAAAAAATGTGGTTGATAATTCCTTGATATTTCTTACATAGCTCTCAGATGCATAGTCCATTGGCATCCCCATCATTGAGAAGATAAACACGACAAACCTGACAGCTCCCCGGGTCACAATGGTCAAGCTTGATGCAATTGTCCATCTTACCCAATATCTCCAAGGCTACCTCAATGAGCCTGAATGTTAGTTCAAGGAGTATGTGCAAGAACTCAAAGATATTGTCCCATCCATTGAGGAAGTCACCACATAATGCAATTGGCTCTAAGACGAGCCAAGTAATAGTGGTGGGGGCCTATTGGCACCCAAAGGTTTGGGTTAATCTCTCTCATGTGAACAAATCATGTTGTTGGCAGCCATCCCAATTTTTCACGATTCTAATCGAATGCATTGAAAATGAAAAAATGTGTGCGAAAAACCAATTTTTTATATTCCATGCCAGCGTGATTTTTGTTAGTTGCGTCCAAAATCAAGAAGACACACACTGAAATCAAGAAAGTAATTGTTAAGAAATTTTATTGAATAATTACTCTAAACAACATAAGGGAATGTGGAGCTATAAAAATATGAGTTGGCGAGGCAGTTCAGATTTCCCTAATTCTAGAAGGCTATGTGGACTGCAGGTAGGTGCCAAAAGTGTGTGAGGGAGTTTTTTAGTAGAGCAAGTGGAGCATAGTTGAAAGAGACAGAGCTCCTGGTAGAGAAATATATAAAATGGATAAATGACATCAAAAGTAGAGTTAGTCAATCATGGGATGCATTAAGTCATTTTTGTTAGTTTTTTATTGTCCAGATCTCGCTTTGAGACTTTGTAGTAGAGTATTGTTGTAATTCTTTTGAATTGGGTCCGAGTCTATTATGCATCTGAGGTCTAAAGGGATGTGCATGGTGCAGTATGGTGTAATTATGGGGTATTATCTAAATAAGACATGATACTCTATTACTATTGAATATAGTTTTCTTAATGTATGGATGTGTTCAATGGAATAGGAGTAATAAAATGGCAGTAATTATGATCTATAGTATTCCACTCATGTGCTATTTGAATATGTGTGTGTATTGTTTTACATTTTAATGATAGTAATTTGTTGTTAATGGAGTGTAGGAATTTTATCCTACATGGATCCATCTGTATTTAGTCCTTTATCCCTATCACAAGACCAAATGGTCTATGTGATCCTGATTGTGTCTTAGGTGAGACCTTCTTCGACCTTGGATAAATATTGATATATTGATGCTTTGGGATTTGTTGGTCAATTCTAGATGAACCCTAGGTATAAACTCCCCAGCTTTAAGAAGGAAATGCAAAAGCGTGAAATGAACCAACAACCTTCTACCCATGATGCATATACAAAATATGAGGACTTCAAGGAGGTGTTTAAAAACTATAGGGAAAAATTCATATAGAATAAGGTGATCGAAATGATGAATATCATTTCTAGAATGGGTTACTCTACAATATCATGAATATATATTTCCATAAAGGTGAATGTATACAAGTTATCAGAGAGGCTCACACATCCAAGATTGCAAGACATTTTGGTGTTGGGAAGACAATTTCCAACCTACAAAGGTATGTGTGTTGGCCCAAAGTGCAAGAAGATGTACCATGGTATATTAGAGGATGTATACTTTATGGTATCAACAAGACCAATAATAAGAAGCAATGTCTATACCATCCATTAGTTGTAACCACTTGATCTTGGGAAAGTATTTCCATGGATTTTATGGACGGTTTACCAATAACCCAGAAGGGATATGACTTTGTATTTGTCGTAGTTGAAAGGCTCAAAAAGATCTGCATCCTCATGCCTTGTAAAAGGACAATCAATTGACTAGAAGAAACAAACATCTTCTTTGAACAATTCTATGTTCACTTTGGAATACCAAGAATAATCATCTTAGACAAGGAGACCACATTTTTCAGTACATTTTTTACTACATTGTGGGAGAAGATGGAAACTTTAAGTTAAAGAGATATACAACCTTTCATCGACAAAAAGATGGGAATATAGAAATAGGCAATGAGAATTTGTTGCAAATTTTGAGGGGTTCGAATCAAAATAATATGAAGACTCGACATGAAAATATGATCTACATACAACACACTTATAATAAAGTAGTCCACACTTCTACCAATAAGTTAACTTTTGATATTTTCCACTTTCAAAATTGGATGTTTTATATAGACATCAAGAATGAGTGTGGGAGGAACTCATAGGAGATGCATTGAGAGAAGAAAAAATTGTCGAAAATATTAGGAGAATCCATTTTCAAGTACATGAGACACTGAAGAAGTTGCAGGAAAAATACAAGACCAACTAACATAGAACCAAGAATTCATTCAAAGTAGGAGACAAAGTTTGGTTACATATAAAGAAGAAAAGAATATAGGGTCATATTAAGAAGATAAATTATTTGTTGTATGGACATTTATAGATATTTTATAAGGTGGGAGATAATGCCTACAGACTCAGTCTACCCCCATATATGGACATTTACTCAATAATGAATATGGAGAATCTCAAACTCTATGAGCCTTCCATTTGGAATAGTGATTGAGATTTATGAGTGAAACGACATGAAACCACATATTTATAATGTTAACACATAGACATGGTGAATAATAACATATATACAATAAAACTTGACTTCTATTAAATAAGAAATATGCTGAAAATTATAAAATGCAGATTGAAAACAAGCTTGCTAGAATGGTGGCAGCTTATCTCTGAGAAGAGATGTGACGGCTATACTCATTCACAAGAAGATGAGTACAATGAGGATCTGAATTTATATTTACCATAAATTTGAATTCAAAAACCCTAGATATCCAAAAACCTAACCCTAGGAGATGAAGCCCCAAAAGCCATGTGGGCCCCATTGGGGTAAGTTGGTACATTAACTTCCCGAGGTCGTAAATTTTTCATATGATATTTGTTTAGGGAAAATGATAGATCATTGGAAAGGTATCGATGAGGATATTCATTTAGGGGGATTAGTACGATCCTGTGTCTATCATTGAGGTTCCCAAGCATGAAAAAACTTCGTTTAGGACCTTAAATTGTCCCCAAAAGTTTGGGAACCGCAAAACTATTAAAAATAGTAAGTTTAAAAAAAAAAAATTGAGTCGTTCAAACAAGGTGGGTGGACACTAGGATCCTCCTAGATCAATCCACCCCTATTAGGAATCAATTTTATCCATTGCATTGAATTCCCCCATCAGATGAGGAGATTTCTATTGAATTTGTCCCTGAGTTAGCCACTTGCCTTGGTGCAGGAGTTGCCCTACTTTGTCAACCCGATAAAACTAGATCCTTTGATGGAAAGTGAACATGACCTGTCTATCCATAATACGATTAGTGGATTCTTATTCCATGCAATCAGGGTTGATCTATGTCGGTTTCAATTGTTCTACTATCTTTGAGGTGTCTAATAATGGTGGAAAATAAGGCTGAAGGAGGTCCACATTGAACACTGGGTACAATCCAAGGAATGTGGGTAGGCTGAGCTCAAAGACATTGTCACCCATAGTATTGGTAATGGTGTAAGGCCCATAACGAAGTGGACAAATCTTCTGATGAGGCCCTGTAAGGAATTGTTTCTGCAAGTGCAACCAAACTTTGTCTCCCATAGATGAGGAAATGTTGTTGCAACACTTCTATTGTCCTTTGTAGGCCGAAGTGTCATTCCACTTGACTCTAATGGGATTCCCAAATCAGCTTCACTTTCTTTCTTGATGAAACATAGAGATGGCCCACATGGCACAACAACCCATCTTGAATATGGAAATTATTGACAACTATGTTTGCACCCAACATATGGTAGGTGTTGGCAAAGTCAGGATCTGTCTCATAGAGGTGGAGCCATCCATAGGTCTCATGGTCACAAGAGTCTAGAACTGTGGTGCATGTCGCAACTGGAGGTCGGTTGAGGAAATTAGCGACTCGATTTGTACTTCATGTTTTATACTTGATGTTGAGGTGGAACTGCTGCAAATATGTGGACCACTTCTCATGGCTTTCATTCTACAATTTTCCTCTTGTCTTCGTGAACTACAATGACTTATGATTAGTGTGGATGATTGTCTCTTTCCTGAGAACGTAATGAATCCATTGGAGGAAATACTTCACAATGGAGTACATTTCTTTGTCATAAGTAGGGTACTTACATACAACATATGATATTGTCCCACTATGATAGGCAACGGGGTGGTCATTTTGAGTGATGATTGTGCCTACAACATAGTTTGAAGCATCTATCTCGATCTCAAAGGGTTGTTACATGTTAGTTAATGAGAGCACCGAGGCTAAAAACAAGTACTGCTTTAGATCATCTAAAGCTTTATGTTGGGACATGCCCCACACAATTTTTTCCTTGCCACCACCTCTGGTTATTTGATCAAGGGCCCATGCAATATGGGAGAATCCCAACACAAACTTGCAATATAAATTGGAAAGGCCTATGAAGCTCCAAAGCTCAGTGATATTGGTTGGGGTTGGAAAGTCGTGGATGAATTGGATATTGGTTGGATCAACATGGACACCATGTGAATCAACAATGTAGCCTAGATAATAGACCCTGTCCATGCCGAAGGGGCATTTTTCCAAGTTGGCATATAGCCTGTGTTGTTGTAGAGTGTGCAGAACCTACTGAATATGTTGCAAGTGTTCTGCCCATGTCTTACTATAGATGAGCATTTCATCCAGATACATCACCACAAAAGAATTTGTTAAAGGATGGAACATATCTTCCATCAACCTCATGAAAGTTTTTGGGGCATTCATCAAACCAAAGGGCATCACCAACCATTCAAAAATATGTTCTTTGACTTGAAGGAATTTTTCCATACATCTATTTGTTCTATTGGGACCTAATGGTATCTATACTTCTGATCAATCTTAATGAAGTATTTCCCCCCCTTTAGTTGATCAAGGAGATCGTCTATTCAGGGAAACGGGTACCAATTCCTGACTGTGATTTTTTTTAGGGACCATTAATCAATGCAGAGTCACCAAGTACAATATTTCTTCTACATCAACATCCTTCCACAAGGTCATCAACTGGGTCAGATGTGTCCTTATGGATCATTTCTTGTATATGACACTTGATCTCCTCATTTTCTAGCATAGAGTGATGATAGAATGGCCCATTTTGCAGCAGTGCACTAGGGATTAGATCAATGGGATGCTTGACCTGATAGTGCAAAGGTACTCTAGTAGGTGATGGGAATATGTCTTTGTATTATTCCATGACCTTGTCCACTTGCTTCTGCTCCATGGAGAGGTCGGTTGTGGAGGCCATGGATGTGGCTGCAACCTTTCACTCACTCTGAGAGTGAATCACGAAGAAGTCAAAATTCCTGGTATGATAAATGACCTTCCTACAGTTCTTGGCATAGATCAAGGAAATAACACTAGGTGGTACTACCTCGGGTATCTTGTACAATTTCCCGTTCAAAGTAATAATAACACTGCAAGGCCTAGAATCATATACAACATGATGTTTCCATAAATAAGGTTGGCCTAAAAGAACATCATAAACTTCAAGGGGAGAAACATCACACAATACCTCATCTTTGAATGACTTGATGTCGTATGAAATGTGAAATTGTTGGCTGATGCGAAGATTTCTTCCTTGACAGAGCCATCTGATGATGTAGGGTTGCAGGTGCAGTGTTGTCGGCAGGGCTAGCTGCTTGACACCCCATGATGAGATGAGGTTATTCTTTCTACCTCTATCAATGATGAATTGTATCAGAGTGCCTTTCAACCACATATTTGAATGAACACTCACCTTCCTATGGATCATTAGGTTCACTGAGATAGATCTTGGTGGTAGAAATGGTGGCACTTGGTTCCACGTCAACAATCTGTCTCCCCTTTTTTGGTTGACTCAAAGTTAGAACCCTCATCTGATTCAAAGGCTTTTATTTCTACCACCAATTATTGCTTTGAGTGGAAATTGACAGTGTTATGCCGGGGGCTCTTATGGAAGTCACACCACTTCCTGGTATCTTTCTTCATCTTGCCATTATCCTTCTTTTCTTGCAGCTTGGAATGGTTTTCATGATATTTCCCATATTTTCTATGCCCTTTGTTCTGCGGGTTAGGGATGCCCTTTCCCTTCTTCTACTGTGAGGGGTTCCCAGAACCAAATTTTCATGTCTTTTGTTTAAGCTTTTGCTCGATTTTGATGACATATCGATAGGCCGCGCCTAAGTAGGATATGTCCAAAAAATCCATTTCTATATGGATGTATATATTCATACCACCACGTTACTTGAGCACCATATGTCGCACAAAATATTTGATACCGATCTTGGTGCACATGGTATGGAAGGCATTGGGGAACCGGGGCACTGTTTGGTCTCTTTCCTGCCACGATGTGGTCCATCTTGTATATAAGTTGTCATAACTTCTAATAGGGTAGTATTGTTTCTTAATAACATCCCTGGAGGAATCCCAAGTGGGTACAACTGCAAATAATGTGGATCCCTCTATTTCCTTTTTCTCACAGAAAATCTCCCACCGATCTTTAACACGGCGGATGACCTTGAGGAGTGAAAATGTAATATTTTCTCTATTGGAAACATTGTGGATAGAAAAATACCCTTCTACTAGTTTTAACCATTTATCTATGACATACACATCTATTTGACCTTCAAATATAGGAATATCAAAATTGATTTATACCTTGAAGGGGGTGGCTCTTCCACTTGAGGTGGATGCATAGATTTTTGGTAGGCATTGAAATATTTGTGCGAAGTTGTCCATCATCTCGTTCCTATGTCTCTCAACGGCTCCTCGAGCAATATTTTGAAAGGATCTCTTGTCCCTTCATCTTTATTTTCACCCGCCATGGATGGTTTCTTGGGCGTGCCAGAGAAGTTGTCTTCAAGAGAAACAAGCTCGAGACCCAACTCTCTATACCCTGACCGTGTGGGGAACATGCATTAAAAAAATGACAAGGAGCATAATGCTCTGATACCACTGATCCATATTTATGAGCGGAATGAAATGAAACCACTGATTTATAATTTTAACACAAAGAAAAAGTGAATAATAAAAATGATATGGTAAAACTTGAATTCTATTAAATAAGAAATATGCTAAAACTGTAAAATGTAGACTGAAAACAAGCTGGCTAGAATGGTGGCATCTTATCTCTGAGAAGAGATGTGATGCCTACGCTCATTCACAAAAATATGATTACAGTGAGGCTGTGAATTTATTTTTACCATAAATATGAATTCCAAAACCCTTGACATTCAAAAACCTAACCCTAGGAGATGGAGCACCCAAAGCCATGTGCTCCCCTTTGGGGTAAGTTAGTAAATTAACTTCCCAGGGTTGTAACTTTTGCATAAAAAAATGAGGAGGAATAGGTCCTATCTTCCATAGAGGACTTAGTACCAAATGCTCAAGCAAAGTTAGTAGAGGACATATTTTTGCAGAAGCGGTCCAGAAGTACAAGATAGGGGTAGAATGAACTTTGGAAGATTGGGTTCAATGGACATATTCCAGGAAAAGCATAGTGGTACTCCAGGGAGAAGGTAGAGGAAAAATTCCTCACCTCTTTCATTAAATATTTCTGGGACCAAAATCCTCACTAAATGCGGAGGTATGATACAGATTGGATGATTATATTATTTTTTTATCTATCTTGATCCTTTGAGAGTGGAAAAAATGGGAAAAATTAGCTTTTAGGGTCATTTTAATAGACGGTCCTAGTTTGGAAAATTGGGTTTTGAAAGCTTTTGGGGCCATTTCGAGGAATAAAATGTTATGTTTTGTCATCAAAACTTTCCCTACTTAAGATTAGAAACATTCACACTATTCTACACATCAAGACCTTTCCAATGGTGCAAAAATCATGGCAATCAGATCTCGTATGAAAGTGTTATTCCTAATGCAAGTTGACCTACTTCCTCAACCCCCATTACCCATGCATATAGAGATATCTATGTACAGACTTCCAATAAGATTCTAGAACACCCAAAACCTTATCACAATTGAGGGTTGAGGAAGTCAAAACCCTATGCTAGATGGCTCTCAGGTGATGTTAAATACCGGGCTACTAGGAGGAGTAGGGGTTCCATTATTTAGTACTGTATTTGTTCCATAGTTGAGCATAACACCTAGGAGTGGTATTTTGAGAGAATAACAAAGGAGGAAAGATTATGTAGTAGCCATATAGGCCACAATGTAAAAAACAACTCCACAAATAGTGCTTCTTTCTTTGTACTTGCATTTGAAGAAAAGAGAGTAGAACAACCTCACCTTCTAGCTGGGTTTTCTCCCATATTGACTTTCGCAGGTTATATCTTGCATGTATTTGTGGGTGGTGTGTGATTATTTATTTATGTTCTCTATTTTTCACATTTCATCTATTACATTTTAAAGTAGAAAACTAGTAATTAAGGAATCTGAGATCTAAAGGAAATTAACCTTCATAGTCAAGACTTCGGTATTTTGTTAGATCTATTGTGATGAATTTTCTAGTGGAATATCCATGACAGTTTATAGATCAATTTGATAATCGAAGACCATTGAAATAAACATTCTTTGTTCGTAATGCAATAGTGCATAACATTTTTGGTTGAGCTTACATAGTTGATGAGCTACTTATGTTTATACATTGCAGTTAATTCATTGTAAACACAAGTTCATTGAACAACAATTTTACAAATTTGGTTGATTGTCTTAGTAGACTTAGTTTATCTTAGATTAATCTGCTAATATATTTCATCTTCATTTAACGATATCTTTATGCATAACTAAGACTCCATAATCCTAATTAGAGTAGAAATGAGTCCATCTTACCTTCATTGATAAAAGTTTAATTTTATCCATAATTTATTTATAAAACCTAAATAAATTTATAAGTAAACAACATTTCAAAAATCACCCCTCAACTCACCAGATTTGAAGTGATAGTGGTGAAAATCTAAGTAATAGTAAACATTACTTTCATGACTTCTCCACACTTACCTTTATGTAATTATATACGATTAAACCGGCCTTTAAACTTTTGGAACATAGGAGTTTAAAAGCATAGGACTTAAAAAGATATATTCACATAAAAAATATTCATATTCTTCTCATTTTTTCTTGTTTTCATTTGTTTCTTATGATGTAATCAGTAGTTAAAAATAGCCATAAAACATTTTAGCAAATTTGATTGAGTGAAGGAATATTAAAAGCTTTTTATGTTTGCCATTTTTTTTTGCTTGTTATTCATTGCGTCTTAGGATGTAATTAGATGTCAAAAAAATGCCATAAATTAACACAATTGGATTGAGTGAAGGAATATTAATTTTTTTTATTCGTTTATAACGTGATTAGAACTTTGCTTTAAAACATTATGCCACAATATAGATTCAACAAAGTAATATTAAAAGATTTTGTTTCTCATCGATAGGAAACCTTGTTAATGTGTATCTAAGAAGATATTTGAAATTAATCATAAATTAATATTAAAATAATTAAAAGCTTTAGATTAATTTACTGTTCTAGCTATAATAATAATAATCAAATTGGTGTATGAGACTTTCTTGTTTGTGGGATAAGGGATCTCTTTCCGTCCAGCTATTTGACTGGTAAAGTCTACTAAGGTATACATACCCTACCCCCTCTGGATTTGAATCTGTAACCTTTTAAGAGGAAACACATGTTCTTAACCATTAGACCCAATATAAATTCATAAGTTTGGAATATATTTTTAATATTTGAATCCAATCAGATAATGACAACGTAAAAGAAAGATAAGAAAAATAGTTAATTGATTCTCTCCAATAAAGAAAATATAAATGTATTAGGCTTGTACTCCAAGGCATTAAAAGAGAGTCTATACTTTCATCGAGTGGTGGACAACCCAAAAGATAAAGAAAAAGATTGGCATTAAAGAGAAATGTATTACAGAGTGTAGTACACCTCAAAACAAAACGAGGACAATACAAACGTGAAATGTGAGCTACTTTATAAAAAGTCGGGATAATTTTAAGAAAAAAATATACCGAATTATATTGTAAAAATTTAAAAGTATTATATATTTTAAAAATATAATCACAAACAACAATATAATATTATTTTATTTTAATTATTACATATTAAAAACAACATTTTAGTTTAATTTTTAAATTATTTTTAATTAACGTTATTTATTTAATTTGAGTTTCAAAATAAAAACACATTAATGATGATATTTAAAAAAAAAATTGATTTATAAAAGTAGTCAATAATTTTTTTTATTATGTTAATTGGTTAAAAACAATTTAGGAAAGTTTCGAATTTAAAAGAGTTTTTGTTTATCATTTTGTTTATAATAAATATAGGGTTTGGAATCTGTCCCACGATATAAATATAGGGTTTTGTGAGGCATTCGACTTCGAGGCCTCTCAGCTTGCATTTGCCGCTATAAGAGTGTCGAGGACGGAATTGAGATAATAATATAATCATTCCGTTTCGGATTCTCTGTGCTTAGATAATTAGTCTGACGATATCGGGATTTTGCTGTGTTTGATGGTATGAAAGCCTGTGCCAGTGATGCCTGTTGTACGATAAACTTCTGTGCGAGGTATGTAAGATGCAACTGTGTCTCATTTGCGTAACTAGTGTTTACGGAATCACAGATAGCGAAAAGGCAAAAGATGATAGATATAATAAAAGATAAGAAGAGTGATTTTACTACTTTGTAGGTTTTCACAGTTATATTTTATAATGAAGGCAAAAGATAATAGATATAATAAAAGATCAGAAGACTGATTTTATTTAAGTTTGTAGGTTTTCACAGTTTTCTTCATAATGATGGTTCATTGAGATTTGGAAATATTGGACGTTATTAAAAAATCTTGACACAATTTATATGGAAATCAATGGCCAGAGTGATTTTATACCTATCAAAAATACATGGCTTGAGAGACTGTTATTTAACCGAAATCTTAATGGGTTGTCGTCCCGAGAGGGTTTTGGGGATAATCTTAACGGGTTGTCGTTCCGATAGGGTTTTGGGTTTTTATAACTAAGGTAAAAGATAATAGATATAATAAAAGATAAGAAAAGTGATTTTATTTAAGTTTGTAGGTTTTCACAGTTTTTTTATAATGATGACTCATTGAGATTATCTTAATCGGTTGTCGTTTCAATAGAGTTTTGGGGATAATCTCAAAGCTAGTGTTCGGAGGTCTATGGAAACATAGAAAATGATGAGGGTGTACTGTAAACTCATGAGAGCAATCTGTGAATGAAGTATAAGATTCAATATAAGACGAAATCTTCTACTCGGATCCTGGGAAGGAATGTACGCGTACACAATCGAGAGGCTGAATTCACTAAAGAAGAATTGAAAAACTCAAACATAAGCTGAACTAAACACTACAACGCATCTACAAAATCCTCTGCCTGACGTTTCTTTACATTTGCTAAATACAATATCAAGTCTAGTTGATAAGTTGTTTCTCATTCTATGGAAGTAATCCAGTTGATATGCCCCTTCTCACTCTGATGCAAACCGTCAAGGTGGCTTGCCACATCAGCAATTATGAGACACAATTTTTGAATTCCACGGCTTTATCAGCGCTTGTCAGGCTAGGCTGGTTCTTTTGGCGGTACTGGGCTGTTTTCAATTGAGAGGTTTTTGGGGAGAGATTAGGATTAGGATTA
>JASDQU010438129.1:41959-54547 GCA_032191745.1 Picea mariana
GGCCTAAAGCTGAGATAAATAAAATAACATTACTAATCTAATATGCCCCAATTAAGTGGTAATAAATAACATTACTAATCTAATATGCCCCAATTAAGGGGTAATGAGCCAATATTAGGGCTTAACAAATTCACATTTTTTTCTATTACTAAAGTTACCCCAATATCTACTCTTCCCCTTGACACCATATCATGTTTACAGTTGTTGGCATCATTCCACTTTCCCCCAAACAAGGTCTGTCCTCAAGTCCCATATATCATGAATGTCATTCATGTCACCATTTCATCCATCCCCTCCTCCACTCATCCCTGGATATTTTTTTGATCAAATCGACGAAAAGAAGCCTGTTTATTCTTGTAGTCACACCCCTTCCCTGTCAACGTCACCACAAGTTTTCAGGAAGATGATAGTATCTTGGCTCTTAGTCCCTTATTATTGAGTAGTATTAGATGGAAAAAAAATATTCTTCATTTTTATTTTATGTCATTGACCCCCATGACATTTGTTATCACATATATTTGTAAAAGGGTGTTTTCCCTTAGGAATTGACCCCTAGGTGAAAATGTGAGAAAAGGGCACCTAAAAAACCCACAAAATACATTTTATCCTAAGTTTGTTGATGGAATGATGGATTGGCATGTCATACTAAAGAGAATGCAGATATGAGCGGTCAATCTTGGCACACTCAAATCTATGGTATGTGTTCCATATCAGAACCCCCCCGACCTTCTGCCTTTAAAGGGGGGGTCCGAGAAGGTGGTTTTCTGGCGCGGACCCCCATAGATGTGTCCCTTCTCATCAACTTGGACCCCCCCCCACACTAAACTGCTTACTGCTACCCCCCCTTCCGAGCTAACCTTCTTAACACTTCCCGATACCACCTTCACTCCTACCAACACTTGTCCTCCACTCACCCGACCACATGCCTGTCACTTCCCCACTGAATTTTCTCCCCCTCTCACCTCCCGACATGTGTCCCCACTCATACCCCATATCACCTCCACCATTATTTGTCGTTTCTGCCCTGTCACCCTTGACCTACCACTTCGCCCTGCCTCCATGTCCTCTCCTATTGCCACATCGCTCCCCGCACCTTTATGCCTCAACTTCCAAATTTCTGGCACCCATGCACCACCATTCACCACTTTTTCACCTCATCCATCCACATGACCGCCAATCATTCATCACAAAATTCTGGTTCTCTCCAGGCACCTTTCTTCTTTCCATCTCCTCACTCCACGTCCACCTATCAGTATTTCCTGCAAGAATCCAACACAGATCCAGATGGCAGTGTTCAGAGTGCGTCCAACACGTCTTCCAGGAACAGAGTTGACTTGGGATCCATCCTGATCTTGATGTAGACAATTAATGAAGGTGAGGATGGTTGGTGAAACCTTGTCTCACCACTTAAATGGAAAGCCAGGTTGGATTGCCAGCAAGTCCGTTCTTCTGCAGGTTCCTACTAAAACACAATTTTTTCTGATAGAATCTTGCATCTGACAGAAGACTGCATGCACAGTCTTCCAGAGAACATGCATATGTAAATCCTTGAATGTAAAGACTCGAGCACATCTCTTCTATTAGTGGTGAATTATTCTGAGTATATAGGAGTCATTTTGATATTTTTGTAGTGGTCATCAACTGGTTGAGAAGAGCTCCCAATTTTGTAATGCTTGTGATGCTAGAGTTGTTCTCTAGTTATGTAATCTATTTGAGACTTTCATGTTAATAGAGGTCAGCTTCCTCTTTCTTGTCATTTTGTCTATAAAAGCTATTTAAAACACTTGGGAATGGATGATCGAGTCGAGGATCGTTATATTATTCTATTGGAGGTTTGGTTATAGAAGTATCATGGTAAAATTTGCTCAGTTCTTAGTGTTTCTGTTCCCTCTCACACTAGATGGATAGGGCATGGAATATCCAGTCGAGCTATTGCATTTGTAGGATGATGGAGGTTTGATCATTTTGTGGTTGTAACTGTTTTGTTTGGACATATTCCAATGTCTGAACTCGAGCTGAAGATTTCTCTTGAGTTTGGGTTTTTCTTCTCAGAGCTGCTAGAATGCTTGATGCCCATACCAGTCTCATTCACCTCTCTCATTAAGTCTTCCCTCTCCTCTCTCTTTAACTCAATTTACTAACTGAATTTAATGTGTCCCTCACTTCCCTATGCATTTCTTGTCCAGTTCTATGTTGAACATCATTCATTATTTTGAGTTTTTTCCATTGACCTCCATCCATATAAAACCAACATCCACCTAAACTCTGATGGGTACTGGGCTTACCTTCTCCGTAATCAGAGGGTGACTTCCAGTGATAAAATTTATGGTGCCACTACCAGGGAATGAATTGAATAATTTTCTCTGGGATAGAAAAACAACGATCTTATGATTCTAAAGGTGAATCAGATATCATAACCATTTAATATTGTGCTTACACCTGGCGAATCAACTGTGTCAACTCCACTATTTTAGTGTGGCTTCCATCTGGATACACCTAAATTCCCCTAAGAGAACACAATGATCGGATATGGTATTTGATGGTCAACAAAGACCAGACACGCTCAGACTACATATAATTCACCTGATGACTCCATGGTTAAAGGATCGATTGGTGACTCCACTGGTCTGAAATTGACAAAATTTTGGCTCAAAGGTTTTCTCCTTTTAACTTTTCTATTGTTCCTGGTTTTCCCAACGTTGTTCCTACTGTCGATGAGAGGGTTGATTTTTTCCCCATATTTAAAGAACATAAATATGACAACCCTGCCCAACATCTCTGTGAGTTTCATGAACTCATGCACCAGTGGAAGATACATCATGAGGATGTATTATTAAAGATGTTCATGTTCTTATTAGTAGGAGATAATCGTCAATGATATCACTCCTTACCCCCTCTTAGCATCTCCTCCCTGGGAGAATTTCATGCAACTTTCAATAGGCACTGTGAAAAGTTTTATTCTTCTAAGTTAATTTCTCATAATTCTTGTGAAGAATATAAAGATTGTGTTCAAGGTATGACTATTTCAAATGAAATCTGTGAGAATGAAAGCTATGAGGACGGAAGCTATGAGGATGATGGCTGTGAGGAGGAAGAAGATGCCCTGGTTGATTTGGTGTGGTTGGCAAGATCACTTTCTGCAAGGATAGATAAATTGAAGGCAGATCATGTTCCCTTCTCTTTTGAAGAAAGCACAGAGGATTTTCCAGTCCTAGGAGTAGATGTTCTTGGAATCCCTACTCATGATGGTGAGGTTGAGGATTGCATAGCCATAGAGGAATCATATTCTTCCCCTGATGCACCTATTGTCTCATATTTAAATGAAGATATAGTTGTGTATTCAGATGAAGAGCAATAGGTCCCTACCTCATATTTTGATGACTCAGGGAGCATCCAACCTGTGTATGACAACTATGAATCATATTCTGAGTTAAATGTGAAGGGTTTCCAAGAGCATGCAACATATCCTTTTCCTTTATACATTAAGGAAAATCATTGTGTGGAAATCAACCATCCTGGGCCTGCAAAATACCAAGAGAACAACTTTCCCATGGTTCATGTGTATGATGATTATGACTCTTATCCTTGGGAGAGACATGAAGAAGAAGAGGAAGAGCCAGAGGTGTAGTTTATAACCTTCCCAGAGCCTGTAAGTGAGCAGCCATTATCTAAGATTAGTTAGCCTGCATCAACCTTTCACCCACATGTGCTTGCCAGAGACATTCAAATAGGTGTGAGAAGTTGTAAGACAGAGCAGGATATTTGTTATCAGTCGTCGAGCCTGTAAATCACAACAACTACATTAGCAGGTGCACCAGCCACTTCCTTTTGGAATTTGGAATCTGGGTGCATCAGCCAATGAAACATCTGAGACCATGGGGACAAAATCGATGAGCATCTCCCCAAAGAAAACGATCAAGATCTTCTCCATTTTTTTTCCAAATGGAGAGACTTTATGAAACCATTTTCCAATGACTCGGCACAGTAAGAAGCAATGAATTCCATGGAGATAGTTGACTCTATGAATTCAAATATGTGCAGATCATTGCTCTACAAATATATCTTTGGATAGATCCGAGATTAGTGAGTCCAAATACATCCAAAAAGTTGAGAATATTGCACAGGCAAGAGTATACCTCTTATTTTTTAGTAGAAAGCCATGAATGAATCAAATGATAAATAATTTCAATGGAATTTACAGTCTTTGACATTGGAGTATTCTTAGAGGGGAAGATTATTGAGGAGCTCCAACACTGTTGATTTATTTAGCAGTGTAGGGATTTCTTCTTTCTTTGTTGTTGTAATTGAACCACATGCATTTGCAAGTCTAAGTTCTTTTTTTTCAACCTCTGTTCATCATCAAGCACAGATATGTCATTTGCAATCTGATTCAGAACCCCTCCCACAAATGAATCTTCTGCACCTGTTGTATCATTTTCTTTCACTGATATTGTATCCAACCTTCCGCAAAAAGACTTTGTATAGTATCGACAACCTTTGGGTCCATCATTTAAAAGTAATAATTTCAATTAGGAATGCCAGAGTGACATCACCACTTCATCATTATCAAGGTCTCCTGCAGTCAGAAATCCCACCTCCTCACACGGCTATGCTCCATTTCCTTCTCCTCGTAAGTGCAAAGACCTTCTCTTGGTTCTCATGGACCACCTCATATCCTCCCTGTATGAGCTCATCCCTAGTTCAACAGTCTGCATGCAACATGAAAATCTAAAATGTGCATACACAAGGCATTGAGCAATCATCCTACGCTCCTCTCTACTCTCACAACACTTTTCTCTGATACCACTTGTTAGGATATTTATAACCCACATAGATGAATTTACAGCATATCTAAAAAAAATTACAGAATAATACAATGTACATAACATCAATGAAAATCACACAAGAGACACCAATATTTTACGTGGTAAAACCCTCAGGGTGAGGGAAACATCCATGGGACAATGGAAAAGTCTTATATTGCTTAAGCATGATATTACAGTAGCAGCTAGGCAACCGGGTAGCCCAGAAGAGGGCTTGAATCCTCTGCTCATCAAATGCCTCTAAGGAATTGATATTTATACACCTCCTCCTTGAGTTATACAAAACTGAATACATTTAATAGTGCCCCTATATTTGCTAAGTAGTTTCAACAATATCTTGTTGGAGAAACCATCGTGAACCAACTAGACCAATTTAGGTCAATTAGTTGTCACATTCCAACACTCCAAATGATAAAATATACCTATGAATATAATGCCTCTTTACCCATTTGAGTTCGCCTATGTTTTATGTCTTGCAGTACACTGTCATTATGTTATGACTTGTTGTAGTTAATGATGTTATTCTTGTTGTAGTTAATGAAGAGACCAAAAAATTTCAATTTCGTATGTTTAATGCTTGGGATTAATATGAAAGTTATTATATGAATTTATCTCTAATATGTTTGTGTTAGTCGTTGGAACGATAGAGTATTATTCAATTGGAGTTATGTTATGTTTCTATTCTAGGATTTATATTGTGCATTTCATTTTAAATATTTTATAACTCATGAATTTCAATTCCAAGTGCATATTGCCGAAAGTGATATATGAGTCGAAGAGAAATTTCTTCTCATTAGAAGAAAAATTGATTTTCTACATATCAAACTCATGTTGCACATTGATATGTCATGTTAGCCATTTTAATTTATTTTCTCAAGAAAATTATGTAAATTGTTTTAATGATCAATTTATTTATAGAAAGGTAGAGAATATATAAAGAATTATTTTTAGTTGTTGGTTCTATTTCTTTATTTGTTCATCATATAATAATCATTTAAATATTTAAATCACTTCAATATGTAGTATTTTCATATAAATGTTAATAAGTTTATTTAGTGCATTGACCATAATAATGCACACATTTTCTTGAGATTTAACTATGTATGATTTTTGTGCGTCAGTAAGTTCTAGTGGACACTCCATCGATTTCAGGAACAAAATAATTGTTAGACTAATAATTGTTTTATTTTGTAATGATGGAAAAAATAAAAGTTTTTTATTATTATGAATAAGAGAATAAAGAAAAATCCTACCTCGCCGATGTCCTTAGATCTAATGGCTACAACACCTTCCAAATCAACAAATCTTTTCACTTATCTATTCACTCTAGAACCAAAAAGCCCCCAACCTCTTCCCCACCTTTAGCTCTCATCTATCTTCCCCACATACATGGTGTTATTGATCATATTTCTAAGATCTTAGAAAAAAATAATATCAAAACCTTTTTTAAAACCCATAAAACCCTTAAGTATCTTTTTAGAATTACTAAGGATAAATCTAACCCGATGCTAAGCCAAGAAGTTTATCAAATTCCTTCCTCTTGTAGAAAATCCTACATTGGCCAAATAGGTCCTTCAATAAAAACCTATATTAAAGACAATCTAGTTGACACACTCCACAACCACATCTCTAAGACAAAAATCGCAAAACACTCGCACACTTCAAAACATAGTATATGTTTTGACCAAGTAAAAATCCTTGCATAAGCACCTCATTACTCCTTCAGTATCATTCGTGAAGCTCTTGAAATCAAAAATCTTCCCAACAACTTTAATGTGGAAGATGGCTATAGACTCTGTCAATCATGAAAACCTACTATTCATCACCTAATTCAATAAACTTCTTCGTCTTTCTTATTTTCTCCCTTCTCTTGTATCATTTATATCTTCTTCCTAATCTCCTCTAGCGAGGTTTTCCTCCTCCTTTGATATCTCTCAATTATTCCTTTCTTCATTATTCCTTCTTTACTTATGACATGGCTTATTCTTTATTCTTAAAAAAATATATATCCTTTCAAAAGATAGCAGAAGTTTCCTCACACACACAATTTTATTAAAGAAGATAATTACTTTACACAATTAATGCAAGAGCTTACAATCTCCAACATTACTCTCACATGAGAAAATGAGAGATTTAATAAGCTCATCATACTAATTCTAAGATAATTTTTTTTATGGACATCTTATCACATAATCATGTTAGTATTACAAGTGTCCATGTAGATTACATAAATATTCTAACAATTTCCTATTTTGTTGCTTCTGAGAAGTGACTCTTTTCTAGACTCATTATCTAATACAACTAAATAAATTCTAGAAAATCCTAAGTATAATAAAATAATAGTATACTAAGTACTTTAGGATCATAATATCTAACATTCTCCCCTTTTATCCAAAAAGTACATTGGAACAAATACTAATGTACACTCCCTATTTAAGGACTTTATTGACTGCTTTGACTTGCCCGTTGGACTGTGGGTAGTAAGGGGATGCAAACACATGAGTAAAGCCCAATTTGATAGATATCTTTGATAGAAAAAAAGGATCATGGATCAATAAAATAAAACAAATGTGGAAATAAAACACAGAAGATAAACAATACAATAGAGACAGAGATATACGTGGTTCACCCAGTGTGGGCTATGTCCACTAGATAAATTTCTAGTTCCTTCCTTTATTATTATCCATCAAATGAAGGGATACAACCTACAACACACCCATTGTAAGTTCCTCTTCTTTCTCTCATAGTCTCCTCTCTCAAAATACAATATTTTCCATGATACACAACCACAATACATTTCCCTCATAAAAAAGGGTTTTCTTATAGGGAAAAAAACCCTAACAAAACTTCTACCGTCAGATCTATGACCTTATAATGAAAAATCCATATTTACAATAAAATTACATTATAATTACAATGATTTATATTTACAAGGTGATTTTTTCTTCAGGGGTCTGCTTGACCTTGAACCCTATAGAGGGGGTAACCCCCGCGTTGATGAGTGTACATTCTTCTGGGGTGTAAAGTATTCATGGGGTATAAGCATGGCTGAAAACAAAGACCTATGAATCAGGAATATAATCAAGCTCCACAACCAACAATGTCCCACTTGGAGACTGATCTCAACAACTCCACCATTGTTTTATATACTATACTATGATCCTTCTTGGACCTAGAAAATTTCTCATCTTCATATTCATGCTTGAAGACCAACTGAAACTAAGTAGAAACTCAATTTCTACCTGGTTACTCCCTTAGTTAACATGTCTACAGGATTCTGGCTAGTGTATATCTTTTCCAACTTCAAATGTCCATCTTCCAAGATGGATCGTATGAAACAGTACCTGAGATGTATATGCTTAGTATTCAAATGAAAGGTTGAGTTCTTTTCAATATTAATGGCACTCTCATTGTCATAGTACAACCTTGTTAGAAAAACAAGATCGTGGAGAAATAAAATAAAACAAATGTGGAAATAAAATATAGAAGATACACAATACAATATAAACACAGATATACGTGGTTCACCTAGTGTGGGCTACATATACCAGAGAAATTTCTAGGTCCTTCCTTTATTATTATCCAACAAATGAAGAGATACAACCTACAACAAATCCTTTATAACTTCCTCTTCGTTCTCTCACAATTTCCTATTTCAGAATATAATATTCTCTCTCATACTTAGCCACAATACATTTCCCTCATAAAAGAGGGTTGCCTTCTAGGGAAAAAAACCCTAACATGATTTCTACCATTAGATCTATGACCTTATAATGAACGGTCCATATTTACAATGAAATTAAAATATACTTTTACAAGGCAATTTTTCCCCTCGGACCCCACAGAGAGGGTAACCCCCCTCTACACTCCCCCGCGTGGAAGAGTTTACATTCTTTTGGGGTGTAAAGTATTCATGGGGTATAAATAGGGATGAAAAGAAAGACCTATGAATCTGGAAGATAATCAGGCTCCACAACCAACAAACCTGTTATTCTCCTTCTTCTTTCCCAATTCCTCCATAAACCTTTGTAACCAAATCATCTCTTCACTAGCCTTTGTAGTAGCAATATACTCTTCCTCTGTTGTTGAAAGTGAAACAACCTTTTGCAATTTTGAAATCCAACTTATTTTTGTTCCACCTATAGTAAAAACATGACCTATGGTGCTCCTCCTTCTATCTTTATCACCTGCCATATTTGAATAAACATATCCTTGTAGAACAATGTTTCAACCTCCAAAACATAATGCATGAGTAGCAGTACCTCTCAAATACTTGATTACTTCCTCCCAATGTTCTTTATCTAGATTTTTCATATACCTGCTCACAAATCCCACTGCATGTGCAATATTTGGTCTTGCGCAAACCATTGCATACATCAAGATGACAAATGTTGATGAATAAGGGACCCTGGACATGTATTCTATCCCTTCCTGTTTCTTGGAACACATTTTCTTAGTTTATTTGAAATGGTTGGCCAAAGGTGTACTAACTAGTTTTACATTCTGGATTCTAAACCTCTCCCACACCTTCTCTATGTACTCACCATGAAACAATGTCAATTTGAAATTTTTCCTATCTCTTGTTATTCTCATACCAAGGATTTTCTTTGCAGCACGCAAATCCTTCATTGCAAATGAATTCGATAATTTATTCTTGAGCAAATTTATATTCTGCATATTAGACCCTGCAACATGCATGTCATCTACATACAATAGAAATATAATATAGCTTCCATTTTATAGCCTTTTAAAATAAACACAGTGATCAAAATGACATCTACTATAACCTTGTTCTATCATAAACCTATCAAAGTTCAAATACCACTGCCTTGGAGCTTTCTTTAGGCCATACAAGCTCTTCTTCAACCTGCATACCAACTTCTCCTTTCCTTTGACCTCCTACCCCTGTGGTTGCTACATATAAGTCTCTTCCTCCAAATCCCCATGGATAAAAGTTGTTTTTGCATCTAACTCTTCAGGATGCAAATATTCTACTGCCACAAGACTTAAAATAGTACTAATTGAAGTCATTTTAACAACAGGAAAAAATATTTCATCAAAATCTATACCTTTATTTTGTGCAAACCCCTTTACAACAAGTCTAGCCTTGTACCAATTTTGGCCTCCATCTTCTTCCTTCAAATTGTAAAACCATTTATTCTATAATGATCTTCTTTATTCAAGAAACTAAACCAAATCCCAAGTCTGGTTATTTACCAGGGAATCCATTTCCTCTTTCAGTCCTTGCTCCTACTTCCTTTTAGTGTCTACCAACATTGCCTCTTCATAACAGTCTGGTTCACCAAAATCAGCCAATAATAAATAATACAATGAAGGAGAGTATCATTCAGGGGTCTACTTAACCTAGTATATATTTTAACAACACTTGCAGTAGTTTGAGGTACATCTTGACTCTGTTGTTCTACATTTTTATTTCCTGGTACCTTTGGAATTTCTTTTTCAGTGATCTCATAAAAAACTATGTATTCTGGTTTTCCTTTTTCCCATTTCTTTCCCTATAACTGATCTTTGTACATGACCTTCTCATTGAATATGAAATCTATACTCCTAATGATTTTTTTATTTTCATAATCCCATAAGCAATAACCAAAATCATTAACACTGTATCCAATAAAGCTACACTTCTTGGATTTTGCCTCAAGATTTGTTCTATTTTCTTTATCAATATGGACAAATGATTCACAAGAGCTTGAAGTTCCTCTAGTTATTAAGTAAAGAAAAATATCTACAACATCTTCCCAGAACTGTAAGGGAAAACCAACATGAAATCTCATACTCCTTTCACACTCCATGATTGTCCTATTCATCCTTTCTAGCACACCATTTTCTTTTGGTGTCCCTAGAACTATCTTCTCTCTATGAATCTCATGGTATGAATAGTAATCATCAAACTCCTTGTTGAAATATTCACCTCCATTCTCTGATCTGAGACACTTCAACCTTTTTCATGTCTCATTCTCAACCAAATATTTCCATTTCTTAAAATTATAAAAAACATCTGATTTTTGTCGAATGCAATAAACCCAAGTTTTCCTAGTTGCATCATCAATAAAAGTAACATAATAATGAGATCCACCAAGAGATGATACTTGAGTTGGTCCACATACATATGTATGCAAAATATCTAACCTTTCACTCTTCTTTTCTTTTCCGACTCTGAGAAATATGACTCTCTTATGTTTTCCATAGACACAATGTTCATATAAATCCAAATCAGTTTGTTTAAGATATGGATTTTTTTTTATTTTGTGAAGTATTTCCATCCCCTTTTCACTCATGTGTCCAAGCCTATGATGTCACAGTGTTGTATCCACTCCTGTAGAAGCTAAAGAGATATAAGAATCAATATTACCAATACATAAATAAAATGTACCTACCTTATCTTCTTTTGTGTACTAGGATATCCAGAAATTAGGTCAATCTATTCACTTAAGGTGCCTCAACACGAGGGTTAGGGTTTCATTGTTCCAGAAAAAAAATTGACTACAACTGCAATTGTAACTGAGAAAATCCTAATATAGTGTGGGCCCATAACCTGTTATAAATAATAGGTGTGCTCCTTTAACCATAGACAATATAAAAATATTGTCACCCTACCATAGGACTAAGCCACCCTCGAGCACCTTAACCTTGAAAGAGAGAATAATTCTGGAAGAAAACCCTATATCCAAAAGCCAATCAAGGTATCATATGACTCTCCATATCTATCATACTAAGAAAAAATTCCAAACCATAACCAAGAGAGAGTCCAAACCTAAGACCGAAAATACTAGTTGCAGTAGTTGTTGCTGCAACTACTCTCTAAACTTGCGCAATTACTGAATTTATCTAGTTGTGAGTTGTGTGTGTACAAATGATCTCTGGAATCCTCCATTTATACTTCTCTTTCTTATTTTTTTGAGCCAACTTCTCTTTCTAGAGGCTAAAGACTCAATATCAATTATTTTCTTGAGTCGACTTGTCTTCTAGGGTTATGTCCAAGGCTTTAGGGTTTCTTCTTGCTTCCCAAAATATTTTGTTCTTTTTAGGGTTACACTTGGAGGTTAATACCTCCTGTAGCTACCATAATATCAACACTCCCTCCTAGATAGGGAGGTATTGAAAACAATGGTCTTGAGCACAAGCATACCATTCAACTAGTAGCATCATCATATCCACAGAGGCTATCTCATGATCAAATCATGAGCACCATCATCACTATCAATATCATATAATAGCATCAAATACATCATTTCTTGAATCCATACTCCATCTGAGTAATCATGCATCGTGTTGAATAATTCACTCACTCCACAGAGTGATACAAGAACTATTCTTCAAATCAAGACATATTTCCTAGAATAATAAGTGTTCCAACTGATGCTGGAAGCCACACCATGGGATACAAGGACTATTCTTCTAATTCAGACATACGTCCTAGAAGAATAACTATCCTGGACCATTTTCCGCATGGAGAATATCTGTCCACAAACACACTAACTATCCATAGAGATAGTAATAATTTCCAACACTACTAATAGTATTCATTGAAATTAGAACAATTCCATTCAATAGAACACAACTATGTCTATCCATAGTAGTACACAACTACTATCCAGTGGTATACAACCACACCAATTATCACATGACTATTTAACCAATGACACACAGTCACGACCAGTGGAACCCATCCACCACAGTGGAATACAACTATTTTCCAGAGGCATACAGTCTCCATAGTAATCATATCAACTTGCATAACAAT
>JASDQU010438129.1:69415-79750 GCA_032191745.1 Picea mariana
TTCCTCCCAATGTTCTTTACCTAGATTTTTCATATACGTGCTCACAAATCCCATTGCATGTGCAATATTTGGTCTTGTGCAAACCATTGCATACATCAAGATGACAAATGTTGATGAATAAGGGACCCTGGACATGTATTCTATCTCTTCCTATTTTTTGGAACACATTTTCTTAGTTAATTTGAAATGGTTGGCCAAAGGTGTACTAACTACTTTTACATTCTGGATTCTAAACCTCTCCCACACCTTCTGTATGTACTCACCATGAAACAATGTCAATTTTCAATTTTTCCTGTCTCTTGTTATTCTCATACCAAGGATTTTCTTTGCAGCACCCAAATCCTTCATTTCAAATGAATTCGATAATTTATTCTTGAGCAAATTTATATTCTGCATATTAGACCCTGCAACACGCATGTCATCTACATACAATAGAAAGATAATATAGCTTCCATTTTATAGACTTTTAAAATAAACACAGTGATCAAAATGACATCTACTATAACCTTGTTCTGTCATAAACCTATCAAACTTCAAATACCACTGCCTTGGAGCTTTCTTTAGGCCATACAAGCTCTTCTTCAACCTGCATACCAACTTCTCCTTTCCTTTGACCTCCTACCCCTGTGGTTGCTGCATATAAGTCTCTTCTTCCAAATCCCCATGGATAAAAGTTGTTTTTGCATCTAACTGTTCAAGATGCAAATATTCTACTGCCACAAGACTTAAAATAGTACTAATTGAAGTCATTTTAACAACAGGAAAACATATTTCATCAAAATCTATACCTTTATTTTGTGCAAACCCCTTTACAACAAGTCTAGCCTTGTACCAATTTTTGTCTCCATCTTCTTCCTTCAACTTGTAAAACCATTTATTTTGTAATGCTCTTTTTTATTCAAGAAACTAAACCAAATCCCAAGTCTGGTTATTTACCAGGGAATCCATTTCCTCTTTTACTCCTTGCTCCCACTTCTTTTTAGTGTCTACCAACATTGCCTCTTCATAACATTCTGGTTCACCAAAATCAGCCAATAATAAATAATACAATGAAGGAGAGTATCATTCAGGGGTCTACTTAATCTAGTATATATTCTAACAACACTTGCAGTAGTTTGAGGTACATATTGACTCTGTTGTTCTACATTTTTATTTCCTGGTACCTTTGGAATTTCTTTTTCAATGATCTCATAAAAAACTGTGTATTCTGGTTTTCCTTTTTCCCATTTCTTTCCCTATAACTGATCTTTGTACATGACCTTCTCATTGAATATGAAATCTATACTCATAATGATTTTTTTATTTTCATAATCCCATAATCAATAACCAAAATCATTAACACTGTATCCAATAAAGCTACACTTCTTGGATTTTTCCTCAAGATTTGTTCTACTTTCTTTATCAATATGGACAAATGATTCACAAGAGCTTGAAGTTCCTCTGGTTATTAAGTAAAGAAAAATATCTACAACATCTTCCCAGAACTGTAAGGGAAAACCAAAATGAAGTCTCATACTCCTTTCACACTCCATGATTGTCCTATTCATCCTTTCTAGCACACCATTTTCTTGTGGTGTCCCTAGAACTATCTTCTCTCTATGAATCCCATGGTATGAATAGTAATCATCAAACTCGTTGCTGAAATATTCACCTCCATTCTCTGATCTGAGACACTTCAACCTTTTTCATGTCTCATTCTCAAACAAATATTTCCATTTCCTAAAAGTATAAAAAACATCCGGTTTTTGTTGAATGCAATAAACCCAAGTTTTCCTAGTTGCATCATCAATAAAAGTAACATAATAATGAGAGCCACCAAGAGATGATACTTGAGTTGGTCCACATACATATGTATGAAAAATATCTAACCTTTCACTCTTCTTTTCTTTTCCGACTCTGAGAAATATGACTCTCTTATGTTTTCCATAAACACAATGTTCACATAAATCCAAATCAGTTTGTTAAGATATGGATTTTATTTTATTTTGTGAAGTATTTTCATCCCCTTCTCACTCATGTGTCCAAGCCTATGATGTCACAGTGTTGTATCCACTCTTGTAGAAGCTAAAGAGATAGAAGAATCAATATTACCAATACATAAATAAAATGTACCTACCTTATCTTCTTTTGTGTACTAGGATATCCGTAAATTAGGTCAATCTATTCACTTAAGGTGCCTCAACACGAGGGTTAGGGTTTCATTGTTGCAGAAAAAAATTTGACTGCAACTGCAACTGTATCTAAGAAAATCCTAATATAGTGTGGGCGCATAACTTGTTATAAATAATAGGTGTGCTCATTTAACCATAGACAATATAAAAATATTGTCACCCAACCATAGGACAAACCACCCCCGAGCACCTTAACCTTGAAAGAGAGAATAATTATGGAAGAAAACCCTATATCCAAAAGACAATCAAGGTATCATATGACTCTCCATATCTATCATACTAAGAAAAAATTCCAAACCATAACCAAGAGAGAGTCCAAGCCTAAGACCAAAAATACTAGTTGCAGTAGTTGTTGCTGCAACTACTCTCTAAACTTGCGCAATTACTGAATTTATCTAGTTGTGAGTTGTGCATGTACAAATGATCTCTGGAATCCTCCATTTATAATTCTCTTTCTTATTTTTCTGGGCTGACTTCTGTTTCTGTAGGCTAAAGACTCAATATCAATTATTTTCTTTAGTCGACTTGTCTTCTAGGGTTATGTCCAAGGCTTTAGGGTTTCTTCTTGCTTCCAAAAATATTTTGTTCTTGTCAGGGTTACACTTGGAGGTTAATACCTCCTGTAGCTACCATAATATCAACACTCCCTCCTAGATAGGGAGGTATTGAAAACAATGGTCTTGAGCATAAGCATACCATTCAACTAGTAGCATCATCATAGCCACAGAGGCTATCTCATGATCAAATCATGAGCACCATCATCACTATCAATATCATATAATAGCATCAACTACATCATTTCTTGAATCCATACTCCATCTGAGTAATCATGCATCATGTTGAATAATTCACTCTCTCCACAGAGTGATACAAGAACTATTCTTCTAATCAAGACATATTTCCTAGAAGAATAAGTGTTCCAACAGATGTTGGAAGCCACGCCATGGGATACAAGGACTATTCTTCTAATTCAAACATACGTCCTAGAAGAATAACTGTCCTGGACCATTTTTCGCATGGAGAATATCTGTCCACAAACACAATAACTATCCATATAGATAGTAATAATTTCCAACACTATTGATAGTATTCATTGAAATTAGAACAATTCCATTCAATAGAACACAACTATGTCTATCCATAGTAGTACACAACTACTATCCAGTGGTATACAACCACACCAATTATCACATGACTATTTAACCAATGACACATAGTCACGACCAGTGGAACCCATCCACCATAGTTGAATACAACTATTTTCCAGAGGCATACAGTCTCCATAGTAATCATATCAACTTGCATAACAATATCATGATACAAACTGAGACATTTGGGGGATTATTCCACTCACATCTATGATATTTGGAAGAGAATCTTCCCTTAGGAGGTAAATCATAAGCCATGGGCTATCTGGACTATTCTTATCAAGAATAAAAGAATAATTGTCCCTGATTTCTGAGCCTGGACCATTCACCTAACTAGGCCATTCCTCTGACACTAATCATAGTGCAACCTAGAGGGAATGAGTCTTCCCTAGGGAATGCATAACCCTGATTGCTAAACCTGGACTAATCACCTAACTGGTCCATTCCTCTGACACTAATCATAATGCAACCTAGATAGAATGATTCTACCCTAGAGAATGATTGTTTGGACCATTTCCTAATGGAAATGACTGTCTTGCACCAACTTCCCAAACAAACCATTCTTCTAAACTGCTCACAACTGTGAACTTCGAAAGAATGACTGCCCGATGATGCAGACCATTCTAATTGACCACTACTTAGAGTGATTTCCAAACAGAATTATTTTCCTATACCATTCACCCACACTGGCCATAAGGGGAATCATTCTCTATGATACATCAAAAATCTTTTCGACCATTTTTATTACGAAAATTAATGTCCGATCTGGACCATTTTCCGAACTGGAAAATGCCTATCCGTCATAAATCTTAAACCACTTTCTGAAATGGAAAGGAATTGCTCATCCTGGACCATTTTTCTGACTGCAAAATGACTATCCATAAATCAATAACATATAAGTGCTCCTTCCCAACATGGGAGTAATCTCTTCCTTTTTCAATAAGGAATTCGTCTCCACAAGCCCCAAATTGTTACTTGAGTACACAAACATTTCATCTTAGGTAGAGGATTTACCAAAATATCTGCTATCTTCTCATATTTGAAGATATATTGGAGAGCCACTTATCTTTTCTCAACTTCATCACAGATAATATAATGCTTGATCTCAATGTACTTTGGTCTTTCATGGAACACTAGTTTTCATTGAAGGCTTCATATATATCTGATCATTACAATATATCATGGTCAAATTCAACACTTATGTTTCCTGTTGGCTCATAACATCGTGGCAAGGCTCAAACTGAATATCGAAGTAGAGATTCTTTTGACATCATGAGATTTTACCATGGATTAGCAATCCATCATCCCAGACATTATGAGTAACTATTATGATACACTATCTCTGTCATACAAAGTTTTCACCACACTTTTGTTGTATATGAGATACTATGCATCAAGTTGTTTGAATCCATACAAGGTCTTCTTATATATGCATACATGGGTCTCTTTTTGGTATAAGCTTCTTTCTCACTTGCTTTATTGGGAAGAACAGTCTTTTACATGTAAATTCCAATCCATGGATACTGCAAGAGGTATATCTGGTTTACTGGAACATGTTGTTGTCATAGTCTTCTCCCTCCTTCTGGAAGAAACCTTGAATCTTGCATTTCTTCCATTCATAAGTCTTTTTCACATTTTCTTACATAGATTGTTCTTTATCATAACTTCCATTTCTTCTACTTGATTGCTTCTTAGTGGGTTCAAAACAAGCTGGTAGTGTTGTGATTATCGGTATAATAACTGGTTGTTATTGCTTTTCTTTCCTTCTTGGAATCTTCATGTTCTTCCTCATGTCTCTCTTTAGCTCTTGGGTCCATGGGTTCTTCTATATGCCCTGAATATTACAACTTCTTCCTTTCACCATAGAATCATGGATGTAGATGAACAATGAAGGATACTTTAAGGCTTCTTTTCAAAGAAGACTTATTCTAGAGTTAAATTGAACATGTGTTGCTTATCATGGATGCTACTTTCAATTGGAACATGGAAAGATACTTCATAATCCTGAATGGATCATATCATTTAGGATCAGCTCCCTCCTAACCCTTGCTTTATGCATGAATGCATGCTCTTCTTTTGGAATTTTGTAATCAGATACCTCCATCTAAGTGAGTCCATGCTTCTGTTTGCATCCTTATTTCCTTCTACAAAGTAACACAAGTCTTTTTCTAATTTTGTAATATACCAGATATAAAATGTGTGCAGAACAAAAATATAATGCTAGTAATGGCAGAATAACAACAATATAACTAGAAAATTCACCACAATAACATTGAAATGATATAAGAATAACAACAGAAATAACACTTTGAATTTGAAAGAAATGTTCATGGGCCTCTTCGAGGGGGCAACCTCCAATTGAGAAGAGCTCTATTATAATAATATACAAGATAGGGTTCTCATACCCTCGACTCCTATTTATACTAAAAAGAAGCATCTAGAGGAAGATCCTTCTAGAAGTAGAAGATTCTATTAGGTCTTCTTACATCTACCTTATTCTGTTTTATTGAAAGGCCTTACTAATATTGACCTTTATTACATTTGAATATATTGTTCTACCTATGTGCGGGTTAGGACCCTAACATGTCCGCCCCCTTAAAAACAACCTTGTTCTCAATGCTTGAGATGAGGAAATTGTTGCAGAATGGTAGATGGTTCCCAAGTGGCGTCTGTTGGAGTTGTATCTTTCCACTGGAATAGCACTTCCTTGATGGTTCTCTGACATAGGCGATGCTCACACTAGTCCAAAACTACTTCTGGTTGTAGCCAAATGGATCCTTCTTCAACTAACTCTATAAGGTTGGTTTGAATTTGGCACTTAGCTCCAATCACCTTCTTTAAGCATGAAACATGAAAAACAAGATGTAGCTTCGAATGGCTGGGCAAAGCTAATTGATAGGTGACTTGTCCCACATGCTTGATCATGGTACAAGGACCATAAAATTTGGGCACTAGCTTTTGACAATGCTCGGCCTTCAGGGAAGTTTGCTTGTAAGGTTGTAGTCGAAGAAACACCTGATCCCCTTTTGCAAATTGACATTCAGAGTGACCTTGATCTAATTGTTGCTTCATGCGATTCTGTGCCATGACCAAATTATCTTTGAGGGTACAAAGAATAGCCTCTCGAGCTATAATTGTTAGGTCAACCGCTTGGACCTTCGAGGCACCTGATAAGTATGAGAGAACTGAAGGTGGCTTCTATCCATATACCACTTCAAGAGGATTCATGCATGTAGTTGTATGGTATGAAGTGTTGTACCACCATTCAGCTAGGGGTAACCAATGAACCCACTGATTTTTCTTTTCCAAGGAAAACACCTCAAATATGTTTCCAAACACTTGTTGACAAATTTCGTTTGGCCATCAGTCTGGGGATGATAAGTTGTGCTGAGATGCAATTCTGTGCCTTGTATCTTGAACAATTCTTACCAAAAATTTCTTGTGAAAGTTGGGTCGCGATTAGAAACAATAGAGTGTGGCATGCCATGAAGCTTGAAGACCTGATCCATGAAGATTTGAGCCAACGTGGATGTTGTAAATGGGTGTTGAAGGGTGCATAAATGAGCATACTTGGAAAGGAGATCAACAACCACCATGATGACAGATTTATTTCCCGATTTGGGTAAGTCAATAATAAAATCCATAGAGATATCCTTCCAAATAGGAGGTGCAATCGGGATAGGTTGTAGTGTGCTCGACGATTTGACTATTTCTCCCTTGTTGCATTGACACACGTCACATTTAGCTACAAATTTATGAATTTCCTGTTTCATACCATCCCAGAAAAAGGAACCTTTGACCCTGTCATAGGTTTTGGTGAACCCGGAGGGCCCTGTTGTGGGTGTAGCATGAAGCTCAGAAAGTACCATGGATTTATGCTTTGATTGTTTACTTAAATACAAATGGCCTTTGTATTGAAGTTCCTCATGGAGCCAAGAGTAACCTAGGGAAGCTGGAGCATTGGAGTGCAATTGTTGGATCAAATGTGAACTTTTGGGATCTTGTAGCCATTCCTGGCGAACGGCTTGGAGCCAATCTGGTACAATGAATGAAAGAGAAAAAAGGGATCATTCATCTTCATATTTTCGAGAAAGTGCATCCGCAACCACATTGTCTTTTCCTTTCTTATAAATGATCTCATAATCATATCCAAAGAGTTTAGTCACCCATTTTTGTTGTTCTGGGGAGGAAATGCGTTGTTCCAGAAAATACTTGAGGCTTTGATGGTTTGTCTTAATTTGGAACCGTTGCCCCAATAGATAAGGATGCCACAGATCCACAACATGAATAATAGCCAACATTTCCTTTTCATAGATGGATTTTCCCAGATTTCTTTCAGATAGTTGCTTGCTAGTAAAGGCCAAAGGTTGACCCTCTTGCATAAGGACAACACCAATTCCTTTCCCTGAGGCATCACATTCCAACACAAAGATCTTTGTGAAATCGGGAAGGGCGAGGAATGGAGTGGTGCACATGGCCATATTCAAGGTTTGAAAAGATTGAGCAACAAATGTAGTCCAAGTGAAAGAGTTCTTTTTGAGGAGAGCAGTAAGAGGTGTTGCAATCTTCCCATAATTCTTAACAAACTTGCGATAATACCCTGTTAAGACGAGAAATCCACGCAAGCTCTTAATAGTCTCTGGGTGAGGCCAATCTTGCATAGCCTCAATCATTTTAGGATCCACTCTGACGCCATCTTTGCCAACCAGATGACCCAAGTATTCTACTTCTGAGGCGCCAAAATCACATTTAGAATGTTTCTGGAAAAGTTGGTGCTGAGAGAGTAGATGGAGAACTCAATCCACATGAGAAAGATGGTCTGTCAAGGTTTTGATATAGATGAAGATATCATCAAAGAAAACTAAGACAAAATGGTGGAGAAAAGGACAAAAGACATGATTCATGAGGATTTGGAATGTGGAGGGGGCATTACACAAGCCAAAGGGCATGACCAAAAACTCATAGTGGCCCTCATGAGTTCTAAAGGCAGTCTTGGGATTATCTGCCTCTTTCATACATATATGGTGGTAGCCCAAACGAAGATCCAGTTTAGTGAAAAATTGGGGGCCACTCAATTCATCCAGGAGGTCATCAATGACAGGAATGGGGAATTTATCTTTGATGGTAAGTTTGTTGGGGGCACGAAAGTCAAGACACATTTGCCAAGAACCTTCTTTTTTTAGGACTATGACCACATGAGACAAATAGGGGCTCGTGTTAGGGTGGATAACACCTGCATTAAGGAGTTCCTAGACCATTTTCTCAATTTCATTTTTTTTGGACAAGGCATGACAATACAGATGGATATTGGCAGGAAGGCTTCCTAGTGCAAGGGGAATGGAATGATCATGAACACCATGGGAGGGAGGAAGGCCTTGGGGAGTGGAAAAGACCAATTGATGTTTAGAAAGGATGACTTGGAGGTCTTGCAGTATCGAGGGTGTCTCTGTTGCTTGTATGGCATGGAGTTGGGTGATAACACTAGAATGACCCTTTTTGAACAGCTTTTCCATGCGATGGGAACTAATGATCTCAGGTGAGCCGAAAATGATGCCTTGGAACCTATTTTGGTGGCCCTCCTGGTCGAATTTCATGGTTAAGTCTTTAAAATCTATGAGAATGGGACCCAAAGTCCTTAGCCAGTCTGCACCTAGCACAATGTCACAACCCCCCATGTCGATAGAAAACATATGGGATTTCAGTTGGTAGTCACCAATTTGGAGACACACATTTTCACAATGCCCTCCACATTTCATGGAGCCACCATTGGCAATCATGATTTGGAAATTATTCATGGCATGGATGTATCAATGAGTTTCTTGGGAAATGCAGTGATGAATAAAATTATGGGTGCTTCCACTATCAACCAGAATGATGACCTTCTGATGCTTGATGTAACCGATTATCTTGAGGGTTTGGGGAGCGGAGAAGCCAGTGAGAGCATTGAGGGAAATGACTGGTTCTACTTCGGGAGGGTCTGAGGGAGGGGTTATGTCAGTGGATTCAAGTGATTCAGACATAGGGGGGGTTTCTTCATATTCTTTCGAAATCTCCTCGAAGATGGCTATAAAAATATTTTTTTCTTTACACTTGTGGCCTGGGAAATATTTTTTGTCACATTTATAACAAAGGCCTTTGAGTTGGTGTTCATCCATTTCATCCCAGGCCAAATTTTGGATCTTTAGTGGAGCAGAGGGGGTAGTGGGATTTACTGGTTTAGGGTGAGGGATGAAGGAGGGTTTACGGTTTTGAGAAGATACAACCTGTTGTGCTTCTTTATCTCTTTGGTAGCCTCCACTCAACTCTCAGGCCGAGCCATGAGGACATGGGCCCGAATTTCATCCTTGAGGCCACTGATAAAACACTCGCAAAAAAAGGCATAAGACAAGCCCTCTGTTCTAAAAGCCAAGTGCTTAAAGGCAGCTATAAAGTCTTCCATTGTTCCTAATTGTTTCAGCTTTGTCAAACGGCCCAAATGGTTGGTGTCAGTGTCAAAGCATTTATAAATCTCTACGACAAATTGTGTCCAAGCAATATACCCTTGACGAAATTTTTTTCTCCATTGCCACCATTGCCAACATTCTTGATCTAGATGGAGAACACCATATCGGAGTTTGGCCAAGTCATCTGTAATGCTGTATAAAGAGAAGTAATGTTCCATTTGGGTTACCCAACCAGTGGGGTCCGAGCCATCAAATTTGGTCACATCCACCCATGGAAGGCATAGGTCACATTGAAAGTGATGGTTTTGCAAGGTATGGGAATGAGTGGAATGGTCACCTTCAGTACGCGGGGGTGAGGAAGTGGGAGGGTTATCTGTAGAGATATGCAGTTTGGTGCAGAGTGCCAAAAATACTGATTCAAGATGGGTGGTGAGGTCTTGTTTGGTTTCACCCATTGAGGACTACATGGTTGTATTGATGGCAGAAATATTGGCACTGAGTTGTTTCACTTCTTGTTGGGTCTCAATGAGACCAGATTGCAAGGTGTTGAAGCAAGCTTCCAAGTCTTGGCTA
>JASDQU010438129.1:79985-89994 GCA_032191745.1 Picea mariana
TGGCAACCTGAACATAGTTGCGTGGCAATAGAACTTGTCTGATTTAATTTTTTTATGTTTCTATCCCCAAGGGTTAGGTATTCAAGGGTTCTACAGACAAGGGTTTGCCCTATTCTCTAGCTCTCTGATATATGTGTAGGGTCCAACAGTAGTACTCGGCCTAATATCTCAGGGCACTAACTAAGGAGGATAGATCGTACCCTTAATCGTACTACCTAACTACCCAGGTACTAGAGAGTATCTTCTCGAGTGTTGTTCTCGATGACACTATAATAGTCAAGCGACCGAACGGTTTATCTAAAAAGGGCTTCAGGTAATCTAGGCTGATCCATACACAAGTGTTGTCTGATGCACTACCACTTGAAGGGGTACCAATAGGGGTTACAAGGGTGGCCAACAGATGTGCGCTTAAGTACCACTTGTATTTCTTGCGTGTATGAATCCCTCAACCGCGAGTTTATGCACTTAATGATAGATCTTTGTGGCTTAAAGATGTCGTAATACGTCTCTACCTTGAATTTTTTTTTTAACCCACACTTTCTATCGAGGAAAGTGCTCTAATACCACTTGTAATATACCAGATATAAAATGTATGCAAAACAAAAATAAAATGCTAGTAATGGCAGAATAACAACAATATAACCAGGACATTCACCACAATAACACTGAAATGATATAAGAATAGCAACAAAAATAACACTTTGAATATGAAAGCAATGTTCATGGGCCTCTTCGAGGGGGAAACCTCTAGTTGAGTAGAGATTTATTACAATAATATCCAAGCTAGGGTTCTCATACCCTCAACTCCTATTTATACTAAAAAGAAGCATCTAGAGGAAGATCCTTCTAGAAGCGGAAGTTTCTATTAGGTCTTCTTACATCCGCCTTATTCTATTTTATTGAAAGACCTTATTAATATTGACCTTTATTACATCTGAATATATTGTTCTACCTATGTGTGGGTTAGGACCTTAACAAATTTCCTCTTGATTCCTGACTTCTTTCTATTTTGACTTCTTCTGGGTCTCTTCAAGTTTGATTCTGATTTCGGCTTATCTGGAAATGGTTACTTATATAATAGCTTCCAAAAGAATTTTTACCAAGGGTTGTCAACATACTTCATCTTTTCATGTGGATTGCTTGACTCATGGTCATCATGATAGCAATATTTATCTTGTTATTTTTCCATGGGTATTGTTTCACTTGAACATTGAATCTTCTAAGAAATAGATATGAAAGATATGTATAGAAACTATGTAAACATGGTATGTACAAGAACTTTGAAGAATATTGTTACCTTGACTTGGAAGAAGAAGTTTGTTTCATCCTTCTTGACCTTCTTTGAGGGTTCCCTTTCTTTGACAACTAATGCTTCACTTATTTCCTTCCTTAAGACAAAATTCCTCTTATTCTTGAAATTATTGAATTTTGTTGTGAAGGATTGATCATCTTATTTCTTTTGGGATTTCTCTTTTGTGCTAATCCTTGATTATTCTTGTGCAAAACAAGTCCAAAGTTCTTCAAATATGATATACTCCTTTCTTGTGTTCATGCTTGTGGAAAATGCATCCCATGTCATGGGAAGGCTTTTGAGTACTATATTTACTGGTTCCTTGAAATGATTTCTTCAATATCTTGTAGTTGATATTTTAACTAAGTGATTTTCACAAAGTTTGATGTAATGATTTCATCATCATTTATGTCATGAATCTCATTCTTTAGATTCATTACTTGTCCAATGCTTATGACTGAGAAGAGATTAGTTAGGGAATCATACATCTTCTTAGATGAGTCAGGATGAGATATGCAGGGTATCAAGTGGACTTTTATAGAGTCCACTATGATACTCATGGAATTGATGTCATTGTCCTTGAACCTCTCTGTAATTGCAACATTCTGAGGTTTCCTCTCTTTTCCTTCTTCAAATTGTGGTTCCACGATATTTCCTTTCACGATATCCAAAACTTTATTCTTGGAAAGGATAAGGTCAATCCTTGTCTTCCATGCTATGAAGTTACAATCCCCTTCTAACTTGTTTTTTGACTTCATAGAGTAAGTCATGACTTCTTTGACTTGGTCAACCTCTAGATTTGACTTAGTCAACCTTTGAATTTGACCAAAAACTAAAACTTGATGCTTTAGCTTGCTGAGAATACTAGGAGGTGCGCTAGGTTAGGGATCACTAGGCTATCTAGAAATTAGGTCAATATCTTCACTTAAGGCGCCTCAACACGAGGGTTAGGGTTTCATTGTTGTAGCAAAAACTTTAACTACAACTGTAACTGAGAAAATCCTCCCAATATATATTCCAATGGTTAGACTATTCGAATATAGTGTGGGCCCATAACTTGTTATAAATAATAGGTGTGTTCACTTAACCATAGACAATATAAAAAATATTGTCACCCAACCATAGGCCGAAGCCACCCTCAAGCACCTTAACCTTCACAGATAGAATAATTCTGGAAGAAAACCCTACATCCAAAAGAGAATCAAGGTAAAATACCACTCTCCAGAGCTAGCATGCCAAGAAAAAACTCCAAACCATAACTAAGAGATATTCCAATCCTAAAACCAAAAGTACTTGTTGCAGTAGCTGCAACTACTCTCCAAACTTATGCACTTACTGAATTTCTATAGTTGTGAGTTGTGTGTGTACAAATGCGCACTTTCATCCTGAATGTCTCTTTTATATGAGGTAAGGATGAGGAAATGTTCTATTCTTGGGGTGGGAGGGGTGTATCCTTGGTATGAACCAATTAACAATGAGTCATGAAAAATCCTTTGTTTGACATCTACCATTGGTAAAAGGACAACACTTAATTAGATAAGTGGAAGGATGTTATCAATGTGCCCTGGATGATTAGGCTCATAATGGGTCAATTGGTCAATATTGACGATCTTCCCATTGTGAGGGAATATCATGGTGCAAAATAAAGAAGATGTTACTGCTTGCATGACATACAAAATACATGATGAATAGAAAATTTGTAATTGTTGGATATTTAGATGCAGATTTTTCTAGAAGTGTTGATGAAAGAGAATCAACATGGGATCGCCGACAATTTTTTAGAGTTGCAAGAAGATGATTACAATTTCAAATTATTCAGCATATGAAAAATATATATTAGCATGGGAAGCATCATGTGAGACAGTTGTTTTATGAAAAGTTTTATAGGTTTTGGTAATTACTCAAACATAAGCTATGTCATTATTAATTGATAGTTAGTCAACCATTAAACTTGCTGAAAATCAAGTTTTTCATAACAAAAAAATCATGTCGACACAAAGTATCATTACAGCAGGACACTTATTGCAAAGGGAATTATCAAACCAATATATTGTCTTTTAGAAGATCAGATCTCAGATATTTTCATGAAACCAGTTGACAAGATCAAATTTACTAAGTTTAGAGAAGAACTTGGTATTTGTTCCAATGTACTTTTGGATCAATGGGGAGAATGTTAGATATTATGATCCTAAAGTAATTAGTATAATATTATTTTATTGTACTTAGGATTTTCTAGAATGTATTTAGTTATATTAGATAATGAGTCTAGAAAAGAGTCACTTCTTAGAAGCAACAAAATAAGAAATTGCTAGAATTATGTAATCTACATGGACACTTGTAATACTCACATGATTATGTGATAAGATGTCCATAAAAAAATTAGCTTAGAATTAGTATGATGAGCTTATTAAAGCTCTCATTCTCGGATGCGAGAGTAATGTTGGAGATTGTAAGCTCTTTCATTAATTGTGTAAAGTATTTTTCTTCTTTAATAAAATTTGTGTGCCTGAGGCAACTTCTGCTATCTTTAGAAAAGAAAATCATTTTTTAAGAATAAGAATAAGCCATGTCATAAGTAAAGAAGGACTAATGAATAAAGGAATAATTGAGAGATATCAAAAGAGGAGGAAAACCTCACGAGAGGAGATTAGGAACAAGAGATAAATGATACAAAAGAGGGGAGAAAATAAGAAAGAGGAAGAAGTTTATTGAATTAGGTGATGAATAGTAGGGTTTCATGATTGACTGAGTCTATAGCCATCTTCTCGAATAAAGTTGTTGGGAAGTTTTTCGATTTCAAGAGCTTCACGAATGATACTGGAGGAGTAATAAGGTGCTTATGCAAGGATTTTTACTTGGTCAAAACATATACTATGTTTTGGAAGTGTGGGAGTGTTATGTTATTGTTGACTTAGAGATGTGGTTAGGGAGTGTGTCAACTATATGCTCTTTAAGACGGGTTTTGATTAAAGGACCTATTTATCCAATGTAGGATTTTCTACAAGAGCAAGGAATTTGATGTTCGTTTTAGAAAAGATATTAGAAATATGATCAATAAAACCATGGATGTGGGGAATATAGACAAGAGCTAAAGGTGGGAAAGAGGTTGGGGCCTTTTTGGTTCTAGAGTGAAGAGCTAAGTGAAAAGATTTGTTGATTTGGGAGATGTAGTAGCCATTGAATATAAGGACATTGGTGAGGTAGGATTTTTCTTTATCCTCTTATTCATAATAATAAAAAACTTTTATTTTTCCATCATTAAAAAATAAAACAATTGTTAGTCTAACAATTATTTTGTTCCTGAAATTGGTAGAGTGTCCACTCAAACGTAGTCATGCACAAAACTCATACATAGTTAAATCTCCAGAAAATGTGTACATTATTATGGCCATTGCACTAAATACATTTAATAACATTTATATGAAGAAACTACATATTGAAGTGATTTAAATATTGAAATGATTATTATATGATGAACAAATAAAGCAATAGAACCAACAACGGAAACAATTTATTCATATATTCTCTACCTTTCTATAAATAAATTGATCATAAAACAATTTACATAATTTTTTTGAGAAAACAAATTAAAATGGCTAGCATGACATATCGATGTGCAACATGAGTTTAATAGGAAGAAAATCAACTTTTCTTGTAATGAGCAGAATTTTTCGGCAAGATGCACGTAGAATTGAAATTCATGAGTTATACAATATTTAAAATGAAATGCACAATATAAACCCTAGAATAGAAACATAACATAACTACAACTGAATAATAATCTATCGTTCCAACGAATCACAAGAACATATTAGAGATAAATTCATATAATAACTGTCATCTTAATCCCAAGCATCAAACATACGGAATTGAAATTTTTTGGTCTCTTCCATTGAGGAGACAATAATATCATTAACTAGAACAAGGCATAACATAATGACGGTGTACTGCAAGACATAAGACATAGGCGAACTCAAATGGGTAAAGAGGTATTATATTCATCTAGTGCGGTATCATCCTCATCCTCAGAAAAGCAAGGTATAGTAATAGGTATGATATTTATCGCTTTGGGAGGTATCATCAAAATCTTTTAAGGATAACATCAACATCTTTTTTATGTTGATTAAGGTAATCATCAAGATTGTGAACATGTATATTGATGGGTAGAATATTTATCATTTTGGGAGGTATTATCATCTTTAGGGGTACCACCATCAACATGGGAGGTGTGATTACCATGATGATCATGGTAATCATCATGATCATCATATCAACTGGACTTAATCTCTTTCTACTATATCATCTATGGAGGAATTCGTTTCTTCACGCATAATTACTATATACGCACGATACCATCCAGAGTTCCAAACTTCTGAAAGTCCTGTGAGCTCACCACATGGCTCTGGCCTCTGGGTCATTCGGTCTCTCTATCATACTAAATCCCAAATCCTCCGTAGTCCCAAAGTCCTGGACCTCCAGAGTCCTGATCACTTCACCAACCATGTTGGCTAGGCGGAGACATATCAGGAATTGACACATAGGAGGGGTCAAGGTGACACGTGCTGCATTCCAATGGGCCTATAGGGTACATGATACACATGAATCTGGGTGACACATGGCATGTCAAGATAGATTCCATGACACCCTGGGTGGTGTTACTGCACCTTGTCACCCCAGACTGACAGAACTCTACATTCCTCAGATCTCATGGTCAAGATCTCGTTATGTAGACTTATAGATCTACGACTCTGGTTACCTCAAGGATTCGACGTTTGGGAGTGTTACTATGCAAAATCCTCTTACCTCTTGAAGAATACAATATCCAAATTAAAGGGGCTAGTGCCATGCGTCTCTGATACATTGACAATTGAAAAAGGATCTGAAGGATCCCTCGATCTAGGGTTCTGGGTCCTTCGCGGCTCTGAACTTCGAGTTTTTGGATCCTCATCTAGTTGGTCAGGTAGGTCCAGCTAACCCCCTAGGGAACCACCTAACATCGGTCAACCTTACGGGAAACCAAGTCTCTCAATTACCGTCAGCTAGTATAAGGCTGGTGAGGTTGATCATACTTCATTGTCCTAGACTTCCAGAGCTCCTAAGCCAAGGGGACGTAGCTTCCTTAGGTTTATCCTAAGGTTCCTGGGTATTGGTCATATGGGTATCCATCCCCAAGTCCCATATATCATGAATATCGTTCATGTCACCATTTCATCCATCCCCTCCTCCACTCATCTCTGGATACCTATTTGATCAGATCGATGCAGAGAATCCCTTTTATTCTTGTAGTTAGGCCCCTTCCTTGTCAACATCAGCACAGGTTTTCAGGAAGATGGCAGTATCTTGGCTCTCAGTCCCTTATTATTGAGTAGTATCAGATGGCACAAAAATATTCTTCATTGTTTTTTTATGTCATTGACCCCCATGACATGTGTTAGAAAATATATTTTTAAAAGGGTGTTTTCCCTTAGGAATTGACCCTTGGGTGAAAATGCGAGAAAAGGGCACTTAAAAAACCCACAAAATACATTTTATCCTAAGTCTATTGATGGCCCGATGGATTGGCATGTCATGCTAAAGAGTGCACAGATATGAGTGGTTAATCTTGGCGCACTCAAATCTACGATCTTTGCTCCATATCGGACCCCCCCCGACCTTCTGCCTTTAATGAGGGGGGGGGGGTCNCATCAACTCGAATCCCCCCACACTGAATTATTACCGCTAGTCCCCTATCTTAGCTAACCTCCTTACTACTTCCTGATATCGCCTTCACTCCTGCCAACACTTGTCCTCCACTCACCCGACCACATGCCTGTCACTTCCCCACTGACGTTTCTCCCCCTCTCACTTCCCAACATGTGTCCCCACTCATGCCCCATATCACCTCCACCATTATTTGTCATTTCTTCCCTGTCACCCTTGACCTACCACTTCGCCTTGCCTTCACGTCCTCTCCCCTCGCCACATCACCCCCCGCACCTTTACACCTAAGCTTTTGAATTTCTGGTGCCCACGCACTCCCAGTCACCGCTTTGTCACCTCGTCCATCCACATGACCGCTGATCATTCATCACAAACTGTTGGTTCTTGCCAGGCACCTCACTTCTCACCATCTCCTCACTCCATGTCCACCTTCCAATCTTTTCTGCAAGCATCCAAGATAGATCCAGATAGCAGTGTTTAGAGTGTGTCCAACACATCTTCTAGGAATAGAGTTGACTTGGGATCTTTCCTGATCCTGATGCAAACATTTAATGAAGGTGATGATGGTTGGTGAAACCTTGTCTCACCACTTAAATGGAAAGCCAGGTATGGTTGTCAGCAAGTCGATTCTTCTGCAAGTTCCTACTAAAAAACGATTTTGTCTGATAGAAGACTACATGTCCAGTCTACCATAGAACATGCAGACGTAAATCCTTGATTGTAAAGAGTCAATCATGCCTCTTCTATTAGTGGAAAATTATTCTGAGTATATAGGAGTCATTTTGATATTTTTTTAGTGGTCGTCAATTGGTTGAGCAGAGCTCCCAATTTTGTAATGCTTTTGATGCTAGAGCTATTCTCTGGTTATGTAATCGATTTGAGACTTTCATGTTAATAGAATTCATCTTCCTGTTTCTTGTCATTTTTTCTGTAAAAGTTGTTTAAAACACTCGAACATGGATGATCCAGTCGAGGATCGTTATATTGTTCTAATGGAGGTTTGATTATAACAGTATCATGGTCAGGTTTTCTCAGTTCCTAGTGTTTTTGTTCCCTCTAACACTAGATGGCTCGGGCATGGAAGATCCAGTTGAGTTGTTGCATTTGCAGGATGATGGAGGTTTCATCATTTTGTGGTTGTAACTGTGTTGTTTGGACATATTCCAATGTCTGAACTCAAGATGAATATTTCTCTTGATTTTGGGTTTTTCTTCTCAGATTTGCTGGAATGCCTAATGCCCATACCAGTCTCTTTAACCTCTCTCATCAATTCTTCCCTATGCTCTCACTTTAACTCAATTTATTGACTGAATTTAATGTGGCCCTCACTTCTCTGTGCATTTCTTGTCCAGTTCTGTGTTGAACATCATTCATTATTTTGAGTTTTGTCCATTGACCTCCATCCATATAAAACCAACGTCCACCTAAACTCTTAGGTTACTGGGCTTACCTTCTCCGAAATCGGAGGGTGACTTCCAGTGCAAACATTTTTGGTTTTGTTGCTGGAGAATGAATTGAAGAATTTTCCCCGGGATAGAACAACAACGAGCTTCTGATTCTGAAGGTGCATCAAATATCAGAACCATTGAATATTGCGCTTGCACCTAGAAACTCCACTGTGTCGACTCTGCTATTTCAGTGTGGATGCCATATGGATACACCTGAATCCCCCTAAGAGAACACAATGATCAGATCTGGTCTTTGATGGCAAACAAATACCAGACACACTCAAACTACATATCATTCACCTAGCAACTCCATGGCTAAAGGATCAATTGGTGACATCACTGGTCTAAAATTGACAAAATTCTGGCTCAAAGGTTTTCTCCTTTTAACTTTTCTATTGTTCCTATTTTTCCCAACATTGTTCCTACTATCGATGAGTGGGTTTATTTTTTGCCCATATTTAAAGAACATAAAGATGACAACCTTGCCCAACATCTCCGTGAGTTTCATGAACTCATGCACTAGTGGGAGATACATCATGAGGATGTATTATAAAAGATGTTCATGTTCTCATTAGTAGGAGATAATATTAAATGGTATCACTCCTTACCCCTTGCTAGTATGTCCTCCCTGGGATAATTTCATGGAGTTTTCAATAGGCATTGTTAAAAGTTTTATTCTTCTAAGTTAATTTGTCATAATTGTTGTGAAGAATATAAAGACTTTGTTCAAGGTATGACTGTTTCAAATGAAAGATATGAGAATGAAAGCTATGAGGATGGGAGCTGTGAGGATGAGGTTTTTGAGGAGGAAGAATATGCCCTAGCTAAGTTGGTGTGGCTAGAGAGATCACTTTCTACAAGGATAGATAAATTGAAGGTAGATTGTGTTCGCTGCTCTTTTGAAGAAAGCACAGAGGATTTTCTAGTCCTAGGAGTAGATTTTCTTGGCAGCCCTGCCCATGATGGTGAGGTTGAGGATTTCATAGCCATAGAGGAAGCATATTCTACCCCCAATGCACCTATTGTCTCATATTTAAACAAAGATATAGTTGTGTATTCAGATGAAGATCAGCAGGTCCCTGCCTCATATTTTGATGACTCGGGGAGCATCCAGCCTTTGTATGATGGCTCTGAATCATATTATGAGTTGAATCTGAAGGATTTCCAAGAGAATGAAGCAGAGACTCTTCCTTTATACATTAAGGAAAAACATTATGTGGAAATCAACCATCCTGGGCCTACAAAAGACCAAGAGAACAACTTTCCCATGGTTCCTGTGTATCATGATTATGACTTTGATCCTTGGGAGAGACATGAAGAAGAAGAGGAAGAGCCAAAGGTGAATTTTATAACCTTCCCAAATCCTATAAGTGAGAAACCATCATTTGAGATCAGTCAGCCTGCATCAAACTTTCACCCACCTATGCTTTCCAGAGACATTCAACTAGACGTGAGTAGTTCTAAGATAGAGCAGGATTTATGTTATCGGTCATCGATCCTGGAAATCCCAACAACTACATTAGTAGGTGCACCACCCACCGCCTTTTGGAATCAAGGCACATCAACCAAC